>CAIGRN010093447.1:0-34997 GCA_903798345.1 Fraxinus anomala | reverse complement strand
GCACACTTTTTTGTTTATTTCTAAGTAGAACAATCCCTTGAGATTGTTCCATATAAACCTCTATATCGAGATTCCCTTTTAAGAATGCCGTCTTGACATCCGTTTGATGAACATGCAAGTCATGTATAGAAGCTAATGCAAATAATATCCTAATTGATATTATTCTAGCTACCAGTGCATAAGCATCGAAATAGTCTATTCCTTCCTTTTGTTGATAACTTTTTGCTACTAGTCTAACCTTAAAGGTAATAAGAAAACCATCAACATTGTACTTTCTCCTAAACACCCATTTATATCCAATAGGTTTGGATCCCGGTGGTAAATTGACAAGTTCCCATGTATTGTATGACATATTGAATCCATTTAATCATTAATTACATCTTTCCAAAAAATACTATCTCGAGAATTCATAGATTCACTATAAGTTTTAGGATCGATTTTCACTTGTAGAACAAAAGAAATTGTTCTTACAACATTTTTCTCATTTCCTTCTACTAGATAAAACGAAATAAGTTGAGAGTCAATTTCATTTGTTCCTAAAGACTTCCCAATTCAAGTTCTTTTGCTCCTTCGAGGCTCACTAGATTCATTAACATCTTTAGAAGATGTTTCATCTTTTATTCCACTAGAGTTATGAATCTCTCTATGAATTTCTCATAATTCATTATCCAAAGATAGTGAATTCTTGAAGAACTCTACGTCGCTGGATTCAATAATCACATTGGACTCCAAATTCAACAATCTATATGATTTGCTATTACTAGCATATCCAACAAAGGCATATTTGATGCCTCTTGTACCTAACTTAGTCCTATTAGAGTTTGTGTTCTTATAATAAGCAAGACACCACCACACTTTTAAGTATTCAATGTTTGATTTTCTTCCTTTACACAATTCATAAGGAGACACCTTAGTAAATTTTGAAGGAATTCTATTCAATATCCTACATGCACTCAATAATGCTTCATCCCATAAATTAAATGGTAACTTAGCATAAATTAACATTACATTTATCTTTTCAACTAAAGTTGTATATTTTCTTTCACCCAAACCATTTTGTTCGGGTGTCCTAGGTGTCGAACGTTGATGAATTATGCCTTGTTCACAAAACGAATTTAAATAACTAGAAAAATACTCATCTCCCTATCATTTTTTAATATTTTTATTTTCTTACTTAGGTGATTCTCAAATTCACTTCATTTTTATATACTTTAAACATGTTAAATGCTTCATGTTTATGCTTCATCAAGTAAACATACGTATATTTAGTGAAATCATCAATGAAGGAAATAGAGTACATATTCTCTCCTCTAGTCAACATACCATTTAATTCACATATGTCCGTATGAATTAATTCTAAAATACTAGAAGTCCTATTTACACTTTGATAATGCTTCTTAGTCATTTTAGATTCTACACATGTTTCACATTTAAATGTATCATTTTCATTATATGTTATTAACTCACATTTTAACATTCTTTTTATGATACTCTTACCTATGTGACATAACCTAGCATGCCATAAAATAAATGAATCAACGATATAAGCAAAATCAGCTTTATTATTAATTAATTTGTCAACATTACATAATTTGACCATTCATTCACATGAATAGCCTTTTTCAACAAATTTTCCATTTAGAGATAGTCTAAGTTTACCGAATTTATAAACACATTTTATACCCAGTTTTCCTAAGAGATTTCCACTAATCAGGTTTCTATTCATATCAGGAACATGTAGCACATTTGTGAAGGTAACGTTCTTGTCGGATGTGAAGATGACCTCTACATTTCATTTTCCAACTACCTTGGAGCGAATTTCGTTACCCATTTGAATCTCTTGTATTCCATTAACTTCATAATATGTTTTGAACAATAATTTATCATATAATACGTGTATGGTCGTATATGTATCATACCATCAATCGGGAACCTTTCCCTTGATAGCATTAATTTCTTTACGGTGGCCACAATGTTATCTTCTTAATGGAGTTCACTTTTTCTTTGGAGTTGTTTCTTTTTTGGTGTCGACATTCTGCATAATGTCTAGGTTTTTCACACACGAAACAACCACATTTGGTCTTCTTGGACTTGTTTAAGTTCTTTGAAGGCTTTCTCTTGTTGGATTTATTAGAAGGCTCGATTTTCTCCACGTCATTGGCCCTTGAAGTGCCTTTATAAGAATTGTCATTCTTATCTCTTGCCCTCGATTCTTCTTCAATTCGAAAATGTTTTTGCAATTATTCCAAAGATAGTCTTCGGAACTATGTATGATTTTCTTCCGATATCCTTTCCTAGTTTCGGAAAGTTTTGCAATAATTGCCCATAATTGGAAAGTTTTCGGAATCTCAATTTTGACCACCTTCAACTTGTTGACAAGCACTTGTAATTCATGAATTTGGGGAAGAATGGGAATATTCTCAAAAAATTTAAAATCCCAGTACCTCGAAATTAAAATTTTTTTTGTACATTCTTCTTCGACTTTGTACTTACTTTCCAAAGTGTTCTAAATTTCCTTTGCCGATGAAGTATTGGTGTCTAGATCATATAGCCTATATGATATAGCATTGAGAATATGGCCACGACATATGAGTTCATCTTCTTGGCGCTTTTGTCTTTCGACTTTCATGGCATCGGTTTCTCCATTTGTTAGTTCCGGCAATGGTACCAAATTTGAATCAAGGATGAAGAATATCTTCAACTCCATTAGTAGGAACTTCAATTTATCTTTCCATCTCGTGAAGTTGGTTCTATCAAAACAATCCAATCGAACAAGATCTTGATTAATCAACTTGATCATTACAATAGTGCTTTCATTCTCCATTGCACAAACGAATATAGTTTGAGAATTGTTGGATAATAATAGATGTGTACAAAGAGGTATGGAGATGAAAGTAAAGAACAAAAACTAGAAAATTGGAGAAAACGAAAAGATGAACAATAAGAAGAAGAAAAATAAGGCCTAAACACGATACCATTGTCCTTCAACTATATTTGTCCCCTCTCAGATTGAAAATGATGCTTAAATGGATTATGACATATGGTTTGTAAGATTAATCAAGCATTGTAAATGATTTAACACTTAAACACTAGTGAAAATCGTCCAAATCTTGAAGAACACAAATGAAAATTTTGAATGTATGAAGAAATTTGATTTAAATGATCTATAGAATAAAAATGTTGTCAAAAATTGATATATATCTTGTTTTGCCTTGAACATGATCACCTATATATAGCCTTCAAACGTATTCTACGAAATGGTGCCAAATCCATATGAAAAGCCACCAAATTCAAAAAGACAATAGCCATAAAACGGTCATCTAACGGCTAACTGGTTGTTCTATGCGACTGCATAGAACAAACTTATGCGGTCGTATAGAACAACCAGTTGTAGGGCATTTAATCCTTGCAACGGCCTATGCGAAACGCAAGCCTTCCTGACCTACGCAGTCGCATAGGCAAAATAAAGGCCTCCGATTCCATTTTTATTCACATTCCATTTTATATATTTTGAACAATATTTCCAATAGGTTCTCCCCAACTCTACTAGAGTCCTGCTCATTGAACATAAATACATTCATAACCTGCTATCATGAACTAACATGATTAGAGCCAAGGAATGCATTGCCCCATGTCCATATCAATTCTTTTATCCATCCATGACAAACCACCATCTACAGATGCTACAATCTATAGACAAACTGCAGGTACCCTGCAATACTTGGCTCAACCCTCCCAGACATCTACTTTGTGGTTAACAAACTCTCCTAATTCATGCACAAATAATTCGAAACATACAGGACAATCATCAAAAAGGTATTCCAATGTAAACACACCATCCACTTTGGCATATTTTTGAAATGCAATTGTGGTTTCAATATTTCTGCCTTTTTTATTGTTGACTGGGAGGATAATTGTGATGACCATATTTCGGCTTACATTCTATACATAGGTAACAATCCAATCTCTTGGTGTTTTTGAAAGCAAAAATCTATAGTTCGATCCTCCATTGAAGCTGAGTATAGTATTGAAAAATGGCTACATGGGTTGGTTTTGACATAATTTTGAATGGTATCCATTCGATTATTTTAGAAGATCGAAGTTGATTCATGTTCTCCTTCTTTAGAATATCGAAATCGTATATTTACTTGCCAAAAATGATAATCGGGTGAATAAGAAATTGGAATTCAAAGTGGATCAAATTGAAAGATGTATATATGTTGGAGGGAAAACTATTTCAATTTGTACCACATAGTAAAATTAACAAGGCAAATACTAGTTTATATATGCTACACTTTTAAAAGGTGTAATCATGTGTAGCACAAATGATCTCTCTATGTGCACGTATAAGGGGCAAATCACAAACCAGATTAGCAATTCGGACCTTGAACTTGTGTGCGAATGTGACTTTTGTACATGAATATAGGACGGAATAGACCATAATTGCCCCTTTAGAAGTATTCACATATTGCCTTTATTTCTTATAAATCTTTTATTTTTCTTTCAATTGACTTTCCAACTCTTAAAACTCCTGAAATTCTTGTGTATTGCCTATTAATGGAGAGATTAAACAGTCGGATTAATGATGATATTAAAGGTTAATACATGTAACTCCTAGTCTGTTAAGTCACCATTAGAGCCTTTTATATATGTCAATATGTTCTTTGTTTTATAAATGAATTCTCTTCACTTTCTGCGGAACACATTTTCAATCTTCCGTTTGCAAATATTTTCAGTTTCTATCAAAAGTCTTGGTGGTCTTGTTTTAATACAAATTCAGTTCCCAAAGTAGAAACTGAAGTGCTCGAATTTTACTAGTTTCTCCGTTGTGTTCTAGGTAACAGATGCTCAAACGAAATCTCAAGCACTTAGGGTGATTGAGCAAATCTATATTAAGGACATTGTGTAATGCACATGCCTTGATTTGAAAAATTGTTCTTTTTATATCAATTACAATTTCCTTTTTTTAATTTCCTATTATGTTCTTTTTGTAAGTAATATAATATATTATTCTATAATTATTCCGTCTGCTTTTCATTTTCAATATATGAATTTCCTTCACCTAAGTCAACATCTTTATCAAGAATCATTTGTGGCTCTTCTAATTCGCACAAACCCAATTCTTTATGCCCACACAATGCATCTTCTATTAGTGATAAAGGATCAACTCCGACATTCACCTCTTGCTCGTCGACATCATATTAATCTGCAATTACATACAAGACTGCTTGTGTGTGAATAGAAATGTACTATTGCAAATTCTCATCGTTGGCTACATTAACAGGGGCTACATTCATTTCAAAACTTTAAATTTTGGGTGGATTCGAAATTTCATTTTGTCAAGATTAAGCTTTTCGAACAATTTATTGGCATATCTAATGTCACTTCGAATAACAATTGATGTCGTTCGATTCCCAAACCATTTCCACTCGTCCTCCATGTTGATGAATGTACCACCATGCGAGACAACATCATTATCTAATAAATAATGAAAGGAAATTGACCCATTATGTATTATTTAGCATTAATGTTGCTTCTCATGAAGCTACTTTTTCTAGAAATTTATGACAAATTGAAAAAAAATGCTCAATTTTTCATTAAGGGTATAAAAAACAATTTGATATCAAATTTGACCATTTTTGCAACATCTTTGTATTATTTCTCCATATTATAGTGTTGTGACTATTTCTTTATATTATAGTGAATCCTCCTTTCTTATGTCGAATTTCTTATGTTCTTCTAGTGTTGTGATTGCTACTCCATATTGTATCAAATAATCTGGTCCTTAATTCCTAACAGAAAGAAGGAAAGTCTTCTAATAATTCTTTTTTTGTCATTGAAAAAAAATTTGATTTCAACTTTTTTGTTTTGGCTTGGAGCGAAGTAACAAATATTGCAATTTGCACGATCAATGTCACAAATCGCACCACATATCTCCATTGTCTATAGTTCATGGTATTCACCAAATCAGCAACAATAAAATATAATTGACCATATGTCCCTAGCTCCTAGCTGCCAATATTCATCAACGACGAACAGCAACTTTGGGCACCTATTCACCGTCCTTATCAGTGTAATTGCTAATCATCAAAATCGATTGCTCAAACCAATATCTGTCATTGCCTTGCAATAAATAACAGTGTTCACAAATAATTAATATGTCTCTCTAAAACCAACAACCAATAATTGTAGTCTTGGCTACTGATTATCAATAAAATTTTAGCTTCCTATATCTATTTAAAATAGTTAAATCTACGTTGATGGCCCATTGTGATTCTGAATCTCTTAATCTAGTAGAAGAGGGATTACCTATCACTCTCGAGTCTTCAACCTACTACGTACAGGGGTGGGAGCCGTGGATGCTAGTCGATAAGCCAAAAATTCATGCGAACCATCATTGGCTCGCGTTTTTACAATAATTTTTTTTTCCGTTTGATTTTTCTTTTAAATTTAAGTCTTTAATATTTTTCGAGAATTGAAATCAATTTTCTACATAAAGAAAAAGAAAAAAAATATCGAGGCGTGAGTAGCTAGCGAGATGGTTTTGCTCGCCCCATGGTGGGGCTAGCTTGTGATTTGAGGTGAACCCAACTTCCTTGAAGCGAGCTGGCTCATACGGTGGTCGAGCCAAGAGGAGCTGATTGGCTCGATCAATTTAACATCCCTAACTACATGACTGCCCCCGCAGCTTACTGGAATTGAAGTGATGGTCAGCCTAGCCAGCAGATTTTAGTAATTCATTCAATATTTCATGAAATAAATTTATAAAGAAGAAAAATAATTTATTGAAACAAGAGCAAAAGGAATGCATATGCCAAAAGGATTCATTTCATGTCCCAAAATAGTGAAAACAATCTCAGAGAAATTAAAGCCAAAACAATACCAACCATACTAGGAAGTGTCAATGATATCAACCCAATAAGACCAAAAGTAAAAGGAATACTATTCAAGTACTTCTCCGAACCATCACCGACGTTGACTAACTTATATTATTTAAAAAGACTACAAATGTAATAAATAAGATCCACCGATGCAATTTAGGTAAGACTTATCTGTATAATTATAGAGCATAATAAATAAGATTTTGACTACTTTTCATTTTTAGTGCGATCTAATACTGTATAGTCGAGAACTTCTCAGGTCATTCTGCAGTGCTAGTGTTGCTGACATTGCTTGAACATCCTTTGACTGGATATTTGAGTGCATTGAGTTCCATTTTACGAAGGGCAGCATTACCCAGATCAATTGCACAAATATCAGAAAGCCTAATCAGGTAAAGCAATACATCAGAAAGTTCTTCTCCCAGGTGTACTTTTTCTTCTTCTTTCCAATCTGGCAGTCCTTTAGGAACCTCCCCTTTCCACTGAAATATCTCTGAAAGTTCACCTACTTCTCCAACCTGCAAAAAATTGTATGCATTAATTAAATGAACATTAAAGAGAAAATAAATTTATCTCTAAACTGATAAATGTTACCATAGCCAAAAGAAGATTTCTGGGGCTGTGAAACTTCTCCCAGTCTCTTTCCTTTGCAAACTCATCCATTTTTCTCTTGAGAAGATCAAGGGTCACACTCTCTCCACTCATCTTTAAATCTTCTTTCTTATTATTATTAATAAAAAGAACAAGAAAAATTAAACCCACAGACCCTAAAACCGGAATCGAATTTACAGGGAGAAAGCCCAAGACTTGGAAACAATAACAACAATAATTGTATTGTATTCGGCTTCTTCTTCAAAGAGCTGTAAACTGATATACAAAGAGCTGGCTTGGTTCGGTATTTAAAGGAGAAGAAAACAAAACGAGAGGAGGTCCAGTAGCGTGGGGATACTCGGATTTTGATTATATGTCATAATCAAATACATGAAATTATCACTAAATCTAATTAATAATTACGATTGGGATTTGGGCTGGATTCTTCTTGTTTAGGTGGCAAAGTGTTGGAAATATAATACACTTTAAATGAGTCAAAATCAGTTTTGTTTTAGTTGGGAAAATTATAATGAGATTATATATTAATGAATAATCCTATTAATAGTCACTCATTATGACAGCCGTTCTACGTACATATGTTTATTTGGTATATTAATTTGGTAATTTTTTATTGACTTGCCATGTATATGCCACGTATATCGTGTGCCGTAGTAAGGGATTGCAAATAATATTATTCTATATTAATGTCATGGATGCAAAGCATTAGTCTAGCTTTTTGTTATATAAGTCATATTTAAGTTGTCCAATTAATTTGGTTGACACTTAGAAATGTGTTAAACACTCACACGCGGCAGAATAACGATATTCGTGGATAATAAGTGTCAAGTGATAAATCATATATTGAGTAATAAATATAAGAATATTAATCAACATATTAAGGCTGGGTTCATTTTTTTTTTTTTTATCAGTGTTGACCTTTAAGATATGGAACCATGAATATTAACATAGTATCAGAATACGTTAAACTCCAACTAGCATTTTGATCAATCAAGACTAGAAACAAGCACACATATATATAGATTGGTTGGCTCAAACGAGCCATCATCTTATGAGAGCATGTCAATTGATAAATTTCACATTGAGTAATAAATGAAAAAATATTAATCAACATTTGATTTTGATTAGAAATGCCATGTGAAGGAAATCCTGACCCCAGCAAGGATCTTGACCGAATAGGACTGGAACCCCCGACTTAACCAGGGATAAGGTTAAGAAAATCAGCCCCGAATCAAGGATGGACCGTTACGGGGAATTTGGACCTTCCCGATCCTGTGCCGATTTAAGTCGTTTTAAAAAATAAAATAAAAAAATTGTCGAAGGAATTTAAACGTTGCATCATATTCATATTAAAATCATCATATTCATAAATAAAAAATAGAGTTCAACGAGGATTGGGGTTATCCCCGCACTAAATCATCCCAATCATATCCCCACTTAAGCAAGGACAGGACAGGGATGGAAAAGGGAAGTCCTTCGCATGATGGGAATGCGGAGTAAGGTCCCACCCCAACCTTGATGTTTAGAAGCCTTAAGGATCTAAAAGAATGAATGGAGTAGAAGTAGATCCAAGTATACTTAAAGCACTAAAGGCGAAACAAAGAAATCCAGCAACTATTCGATCAAAAGTTACATAAAGCCAAAGAGAAAGTGGTAAAAAATACCAGCAAGATCCCTAGTCAAAATTTTCCCCGCCTAATGCCATCCTCAGGGGAAATGAGTGCCCACTGCAAAAGCAATCCGTAAAATGGCAGAAAAACTAAAGATGTTGGAGGTGGAAAACGAGTGTCTACTGGCAAAATATGAGAAGCCAAAAATGAAAGGCAACAAAAGGAAAATCGAGAAAAATTAGTGCATGTGCTATATTTCCTCTCAAAATAAAACATCTATTGCGAGTATCACAAGCTTGTGGCATTGTTCCGACAGGAAAGTGGAAAAAATCGTAGAATAGTAAATCCTTAGTGAACAGAGTGGTGAACCAAGAAAGCTCTCATGACTGGAGGCTTAACTAGTGGATGAGTCAGAGGATGAAGAATTACAACAATTTTGACGAAAGTTATTCACCCAAAAGGCCAGAAAGCCAATCCATCGCGGAGAATGTGATGTATTAGTTACCCGAAAATTCAATAAATGGCAGATTTCCTCATCAACAAATGAATCTTGGAATGATACAAACAGTTGTGAATGTAAGTAACATCAGGCAAAGGAAGGAAGATTTATCAGAAGTTATTTTACACAATTTAAAGATGAGATGTTTGCTAGTAAGATTGAGTTAGGTAAAGAAGCAAATGAACTCGTGGAACAACCTTTCAGGGACTCCCCTTTAGAATGTAGCTTGCAAAAGGTATGCATTCTCTCATCTACAATTAATAGACCTTATATTTAATGAGATCCAGGTAGAAGGTATGCTGGAGAATCAAAGGAGCATGAAAAATTAGAGTACGACAAAACAAAATCCTATTGAAGAGACTAGAGGAAAAACAACGATGTTCGTATCTGAACTGCCCAGATCACAATTCCACAGCTCTAAAAAATCTGAGGACCTAATATGCACTATTGTCGTATCCTCTTAGTAGGATGTCGGCGAAGCCTACCTACCTCCCAACATATATAGATTAAAATTATGCAAAAGCTATTGCACTGAAAATCATGATACGAATGAATGCTATGAAGTGCTAAAAATGGTCAAAAAGTGGAACAACCAAAGAGGTGTGACTATCATACCAGGAGGCCAATGGCCCACACATTTGATAAGGCACACAACCTCATCTCACGCACTGGCCAAGGCTATGAGCGCCCAACCTTCACAAAGAGAAATCAATATTTTAATCAAAGCCCGATATGTGGGAGAAAGTAGGGAAAGCACGCATGATACAAACTCCCATGTCTACAAGGAATACATACTTAAAGAATTATGGATCTAAGGTAACCTTGAGAACTGCAACTCTGTCGATTATATTGGGTCAATATGTAGGGAACCAAATGTCTTTCAACCTGATACATGCCAAAAAATGAATAATGGCTTTAGTTATCTTTCGCAAGTAAATCCCCTAATATCCCATCTGAAATTGATCCAATGCTAGGTAGAAAACCTTAGGACACTTGCAGCTGGACATCGTAAGCGATATCACCAAAAAATAGAGTTGGGTTCTTTAGAAATCAAGTATCTTGACAAGAATGAAAATGAAAGAAAGAGCATTGCGTTTTTTGAAAATCCATGTTTGGGAAAGCAAATATCCGATGTTGTGAAAGGAGGGGCAAAAAACCTATCCGCCAATAAAGATAACTTAGCAAGTACTAGAGGAAACACGAGCAATGGAAGTAAAACGAGAAATATTTCCCTCATGACAAAGTCCCATTGACGATAAAAGGCGAGGCTAGTCCCGTCAAAAAATGACAATCCTGCCCTGAATGGGGGAAGGCGAATTTTAACTCCGCCAAAAGAATTCCAGTTCAAAGGCAATGTCTATCCAGTAGAAAGGAATTTGAACCAAAGGTGAGGTTTATTCCGCTAAAGAAACACGAGGACTGATTTCCACTCCAAAGGAAATCATTATCAACAGGGAGACGAGTCCATTTACATTAAATGTCATGACATCAATGTAATAGTTCACATAATACACATGTATGAAAATGCCTTGGATGGGGATGAAGAAATAATCCGAACCTACCGATGTTGATACAATGATTTAATAAAGTTTCATTTAGAAATCTACTATGTTAGAATGAGAAATCAACACGCGAACAATGAATTCTGATGTTGATACAAACTTGTTGTAAAAACATTTATGCGAAGCATACCAGAAAGTAACAAATGAGAAATAACAGAGCCCAAAAAGCATCCAAATGAACAAATTCGTACAACATAAGAAAACAATATTTTATCAATAAGATTGCTAGGAAAGAGCAATTTTATATGAATAAAGAATGAAACTTCGCGGTCATAATGAGACAAAATACGCTATTCCAATTTTCACCAAGGGCTAAAGATTATCAGAAAAAGGATTCTCTTGGTTAACTTGAATTTCGCTCCCGAAGGCCTCCTCACTTTTATAGAAATAGGAAGAGAAGTGTAAAGAGACTCATTAATAGCTACACTCCCACTAGGGAAAGTCAGAGGGTCGGGTTGGGAAAGAACGGCAGGAATGGATGGAATGTCCAAATCCCCTGCGGACATCATCTTCAGGAGCTCTCAAAAAATCCAGACTCCATTCGGGGTGAAAGTATTTGATAATGTCGATCACCTAATTTTCCCATCTTGCATAACATCCTCAATTAATTTTGCCTCACGAATAGTCACTTCAGAAAGACTAGGCTCCGCGATAACTAGCTCCGCCTTAACACGTCTCAATTTATCACGAAATGTATTTATTTCATTCCTTGTATCATTCAGTTCCCTAAGGCAGCCTCATGCTTGGACTTAGTCTCATTGAACTCATCTTTAAGACGCGAAGAGTTACGCTCAGTCTTGGTAACATAGGCTGCGTGTTCCCCCTTCGCGAATTTAAATATGAGGAGATCTTCTTGGCATTAGCTACCGAAGAAGCCTTGTTCGTCGCAAAATCTTCAGCATCCTTACTCATCTCTCTGAACCCGTCCCTCGCATTGCCAACCTCCTTCAACTTCCTTTGGAGAGAGTTGCACTTCTTCACCAGAGAGCAGGCTTTCTTCTCTAAGCTAGCCACCTTTGAGGTGCAAGGATTGCTGATATTGATATAGGACTACAGCTTATTGAAGATGGGCATCCATATTTTTTACTTTCAGTAGGAGTAAGTTGCTCCGCTAGCTTCCCCCAAGATCGGTTGAAATAGGCAAAAAAGACCTTCACTATGCAAGAAATAAAGGAATTAAATAATGATAGAGCCCCTAGTGAACCCTCGCGGCGAGGAATGAGCAAAGACTTCAAACGTGGGGTAAGACCACGGGACGAGTAGGAGCCTTTGGGATAAAAAATGGGCACAAACCTACCCGAAGTTTTCCTTTTCTAGAATCCCTAACTGGACCCGGAGAAGAGAGAAATGCAAAACCAAAGGTGAAGGCCCTGAAGGTCCAATAATAAAAGTAGGTGACTTGGCTCATTAGGACAAAACCTCAACCTCTTAGCACCCTCATGGGGATTGTTTCGTAGAAAAAGAAGAAGTAGCAGACTTTTGGGGCTTAGCGGCCGCCAAAGACGCTACACCTAAGTCAGTTAATACTAAAAGAAACAAACAAATTAAGCATTTCCCAAAACGAATGAACCTTTAAACAAATAAGTGAATACATTGACTCACCTAGAAGGATTTGAAGTTCGTTATCATGAAATTTGGGATTAGAGGAGATCGGTAGCCTCCCAGTTTCGTGTATCTTGGGATTTAAATCGGGAATAGGTGCTACTGAAAGGCAAAGGTCCCTAAGGGCTTTACCTTGAAGAGGAGTTGGCATTTTTTCTATGCATATATAATTAAACTAATAATAATAGTAGCATAATGATGAACTAAGGAAAGGTTAGAACACTCATTGGAATTGCCATAAAAGTGGGGCATAACCTCATCCGGATAAGGATCGTTAGGGATTTAGCCCCCAATTTATGCGAACAAAGAAAAAACCATCTTTCCAATCATGAATTTTGTTGGGAGTAGTGATGAGCGTTGGGCACGTCTTGGTGGAATGAGGAGTAAAATAATATCCCTTTTGGGAATGCATGTGACGGTCTCCGCTTTCACCAAATTGTAAATGGAAAGAAAAGCATGTGAATGAAGTACTCCCTTACACCAGCAATGTTCCATAACAAAAATAACCCAACCATATGACCTCATCCATTCAGAGTAAGTTACATGGGGGCAATATTAAATGAAGAAATGATGATGCGAAAAGAAAAGTTGAAAAGGAAGCCCAAGCCCCATGTCTATGGAATATCTATGGACCACGATACAATCACGAGGGGGATGATCCGCAGTGTAAAACTGCTTAAGACAAATCAACTTTATGCCACCTAGGACACGAAAGCTATCCCGAATATTAACCAGATCTTTCTCAGATATGTTTGAAAATATGTTAGAGGCCTCGAAGGTCTCCCTATCCATGACAACCGAATTCTCACGAACCTTGTCCATTTTTGGGTGAGAACTGCCATCTTGGTCAGAAAGGTTTGGAACAACCTAGAAGAAGAAAGATTCTTTGATAGATGCGAATGGGCCGCGAGAGGTTGAGACCTATCCGGGAAAGAAGACACATCTGGAGACAAATCTCTTAGTTGGGAACTTTCAACCTCAGATCTCTGAGAAATATTTTGAGTGTCACTTTGGGAAGACATGGTGGTAGAAGAAAAGTATGAAGATGTTAGGAGAGACGAACGACAAAGTAAAGTAAGAAAGTAATCCGCCAAGAGAAATAACATATTTATAGGTTACATAAAGGAACATAAGCTTTTAGATTGAGCGTATACATAAATTGCAGTTAGTCAGATTATACAAATAATCACAGTCATCGAATATTAAGAGGCGCCTCATTAAGGATTCAAAAATGATGGACTCGATTGAATGAGTCTGATACGCGTATTAAATGCGTACAAGTCACCGGCCTAGAAACATGCGAAAGGGCCTGCAGCATATGCAAATAACTACAGCAATCCTCAGAATAACCCATGTCATTAACCACTGGCGAAGAAAAACACTGACAATCATGGCTTCACAATGCTAAAAAAACAAAAAGTCACGTGATTAATATAAATATTAAACCTAGACTTGGAGGACTATTTGGTAGATCTCGCAAAGAAGTCAACTGATTTGGCCGCCATCAGCGAACCATAAAACAACATGAGAGTAGAAAAAAGAAATAGAAGTCTTGCGTAAAGATCTCAAAATGTTCGTCAATTACAAGCTGGCTATAGACTGTCAAAGCACGTGGGCAAGTGAATAAATCATGACTCTTAACTAAATTAGTTAAGAAGCAACCAATAAAAAGTCACTACCTAACACATAAATGACCAAACTACCCCAATACCTGGAGAGAAATTTATAAATACCACCATGATTGAAAAAGAAGACATGCAATTCAAATAGCTATTTCCTCTTTTGTTCTAGTTAAAACATCTAGACTAATAAATTTATGAGGTGAAATTCATAGTTAAGTTAGAGGATTTGTTGATTTTATTTATATATTTGATATTTGATTGTAATTGTTTCATCAATAAAATCACATGATTCAATTTTACCATCAACGGCCCTTTTTGTATCAATTCTATGTACCTTCTCAATTTTTGCGTTCTAATATTTACGTATGTACATATTTTACTTTCTAAATTCGATTTAACATATTTATATTGAAACGAATCATATAAAAATTTTGTTACGTCAAAATAAGAATTCTTCCTTTTTTTTTTGGTTCAAATCTTTGAATGTTTTTATTTGTAATTTCATTCTGTATTTTAGATTTTTATTATTATTCATGAATATATTAAACGATTTCTTGAATGAAGGTTTATTATGTTGTTTGTAGTGATGATGTGTAGCTTGAGAGAGAAGGCTGTGAAATTGACGATATGAAGTATAGTCATCATTTTTCTACATAATTTGTCCCGCATTTTTTTATAGGCTTTGTGGTTTTTTCCCCTTGACGGTCGTAACAAGAGTATTGTCTAAACGTTCGAAACATTAGAAAAAATCGAAATGGGCTATGCTGAGATATGTGATTCAAAATTGCAAATTTATATATTAAGTAAAACCCTCTTGTCCTTTCCATAGAAATTCTAGAAAATTTAGAGAAATTATTAATTAAGATATCATTAGTACTTTCAAAAACAGTTTTAGTACTTCACAAATATTACGCATATTATTCATTGATACATAAGATGTGCAACTAGCATGCTTACTATTGGTATATTAGAATTGTATTAATGATTGATGTATGGTGATAATTCAATAAATATTTTAGGGGTTGTATTCAATTAAAACTTTTAAAAACTTTTGGANGTATTCAATTAAAACTTTTAAAAACTTTTGGAGATTTAAAAAATTTAGGTGTTTTCCAATGAAACTTTTAAAAATTCTCTAAAAGTTTAGGTATATTTAATAGAGACTTTTATAGACTTTTAAAAAGTCTATAAAAGTCACGGGGTATTCGATTGAAACTCTTTAGAAGTTTCTACAATTTATGAGATATTTAATTGATAATGACTTTAGGAAATTTATAATTTATTAGACTTCTAGAGACTTTTTGGTAGAAAATATAGAGACTTTTTGGTAGAAAATATAAATACAAAATCTCAAAAGAAATCTCCCATTTATTGTGAAATTCTTTTCTTCTTCTCTTCCCAATCAGGTAAAATTTGGTTTGAATCTTTGCTTTGAGTTTTTCTTTATTGAGAGGGTATATGACGTTTGTGTAATTCTATTCAATTTCGGATTAAGCTTGCAAGTGAGAGTATGTCTCTAATTTATAATTCCCCTTGATTTATAACTCTTGGTTACAAAGTTGCTCTTCGAAGATAATCAATATGTTGCTAGGGGAATTTCCATGAATTTAGTGTTAATTGTTATGCTATATTTAGCATACTCTTTAGAAAATAATTGAAATTAGCATAAGGTATGCAGATAGTAATTGTTAAGTCCAAATTATAATTGGCAATTTTCTTAGTCAGAATAAAGTCCTAATTGAATTGTATTATGAAAGTCAAAATAGGAGTTATAGAATCTTAATTAAAGTCAAAAGAGTTGGATTGGTAGTATAGTCCTTGAAGGAGTTCAAGAAGATCACATATGATCATTAGAATGCATTTAGAAGTCCAAAAAGTGTCAAAGAGCCGTAAAAGTTAAGCTCCAAATTCTCAGTCGTAATTTACAACGCATTTTTCACGTAGAAAACATTGGAATTTGAATAAGGCTATCCAGAAAAATTATATCCCTTTGAGTTTGCTTTCCAACGCATTTTGAATCACCTCAATCGGATATCGGGAGATAATGTTATGATAAAAATATTGAATACTGCTCAGATGCCGCTCGCCTGTCGCTGGTGGGCGCTCGAGCGACGGGTCGCGTCCAGGATTTTATCTTGCTTTAAACACTTGGTTTTTCAATCATTTTCATCCCAAATTTTTTCCCTATATATATTATACTCTATGAACGTCCAAAAGTGTGCTGAATCATATTTATTCCATAGAAATCATTACTTTGAAGATCCAAATATTAATCGATTCCAAAATTCAACTACTATATATTACTTTATCCATAAATTCATCTAAATCATATTTTGTTGATCAAGTCATATTGTTTCTTATAAAACCACATATCAAAACACACAAGATCAAACACCAAACCATTTAATTCACCGGAGATAAATAGATACCAGAGATTTAGGTCATACTGTAAGGTGAGATACCATGAGTCGGGATCAGCGTCAGAAGCACGCAGTTCAGGAGGATTAAGGTATAAATCAGGAGTCGAAATTTCTTTTGAAGGAGCACACATCCAATAGGATCAAGGGAGACAATAGGAATTGAGGTTAGAAATTCTATAGGGTAGACGGGTCTGGGCCGTACTATAATTTTGCTTCGATTTATAATGGATTATTGACTAGCAAAGTGCTCGGAGTTTTTACCTAATTGGAATTTCTCCGTGATCATCTTTTGTGTTCTTTATTGTTTTGATTATTGATTGTGATATTCAAATTTATGATAAATGGACTTATTTGATATAACCATCTAAAAATAATTAAAAAGTGGCTTGTTGCTTTTAACTGTGTAATAGCGCACGTTGGTCTAAATAATTTAAAACTTTCNCCATTTTCAGCTATTTTTATTAATTTAACAGCACTCTTTTGCTATGTATCTTTCTTTTTATTTGTTGGGTTTCACAAATTTCGTTACACGTCTCCCTTAAATCAACACACTATTGTCTAATCCATCATACTTATAACCTCAACGTAAAAATAAGCAAATTTTACTGATGATAGAGTCATTTATTACACCCAATTAGATCTACGAATAACCAGCATATACAATTTCAGGAGTAGTGGAGTTAATTACATTTTTTTTTTCTCTATTGAACAGCAAATAAACCTTAATTAGCAACAATACTTAATTGGTTTTCTGGAATTGACTCTATATTTTAATTCAGAATTTGAAACTTCTTTGTGACTATATATGTGTGTGTGTGTGTAAACTGGGATTACTGTTAGTGTTTTTTATAATTTCTGAGTCAATTTGGCATTGCAGTGCTCTTTTTTGGAGAAAATGGTTGAACTTTTGTGAGGAGGAGTAAAGTCGAGCCTTCAACTTCATTTGAACAATAGATTTGGTTAGTTGATGAGAATTTTTAATAACTGAGTTTTGATTTCTCTTTTAGTGTTCTACCAGAACCAGAAACATATAGCTAATAAATTCAAAAGTAGAACTTTAGTAGCAGGAAAGGCAGCATGTATCAAAAGTAAAAAAGAGAGAAATGCCAATACTCCCATCACATTTTACCAAGTGCAGGAAAAGTTGTACCTCTCCAGGTTGCTTGAAATAATGGCCTAAGGCAAATATAGATCACTGCTCTTCGTAAATTTATGTTTTGGATTTGGTAGGATGAAGCACCAACTTTTTAACTTGAATGATTCCATTGGAGAAAATCAATGAACCAAGAGCCAACATGGAAAGATTTCTTCTCTCTTGCCCAGGGTTGTACTTACATATCCGACCCTATGGCAGGGATCAGTACCTAGAAACTATATAAGTACCTAGTCCCAAAGAGGACTTCGAGTCCAATAAATTCAGAAGCGGTAGAAAAGGATGAGTGAAACATACCTAACTGCATTCTGTGACACCAAATGGTTCTAGTAAGAATAACTTTACTTTTTTCATTGTCATTTTTATGTTAATTTTAATTGTTTACATTTTAGTCCATCTTTGTTATTCATAGTTTGTTTACATTTTAATACATTGCATATACAATATGATATAGTATTAATGGAAGATTCAATACAAGGAAATAACAAGGTTCAGGGAAAAGGTATCAAAAACACTACTAAAATTAGCTTTTCACCTTCGAAAAATTACCAACGGTAATCAGGAACGGATTATCCGTTGGTCCTCGACAACCCGCTTCTCATGTTCTTGGCACACCCACTTTACCTAGACATTCAATGCTTGCACATGATGAAGAGGTGAATAATTTAAAGTCAGAGCTGGCTAGTGCACGAAATACAATAGAAGAAAACAATAAAATGATCAAGGATCTCACTGTACTTTTGAAAGCGTTGAAAGAAATCATAGGGTCAAGATACGAGAAACGATGCAAAGCATGCTTAGGAAGGTAAATATTCCAAACTTTCAATTTCTTTCTAGCTTTGGATCACATAATGATGATGTGTAAGACATGATGTTCAATACTGAAATTTCAATGTAATAATTTAATCTATTAAAGCTTTAGTACATTTTGACAATTTAATTATTTAGTGCGTTTTGAAAATATTGATTATTAATAGCAGGTTTTATAGTATTTTTATTAAAAAATTAATATTCACCAACGGATTATCCGTATGTGAAAAGTATTGTTAACTACTAGAAAATACCTTTAGCAGAGGATTGTCCGCTGGTAAAAGATAATTATTTTTACCTTACAATATTTTTAACAATAGATTTTTTGTTGGTAATGTCAATATTTTTTACCAACGACATTTATGTTAGTGATGGCAAATATATTTGCCAAGAAGATACCCCGATGGTAATAACAAATATATTTACTGATGACATTTCCGTTGGTAATGATAAGTATTTTTTTTCCAATGGAATACCCATTGGTATTGACAAATGTTTTTTGCAAACGGAATATCCGTTCATAATGACAAATATTTGTTCCAATGTCTTTTCCGTTGGTACTCACAAATAACACCAACGAAAAATCTGTTGATAATGAAAACACTTTTACCTACGGAAATTCCGTAGGTAAAACTTTTACACTTTATCTACGGAGAATATGTTGGTAACTATCAAGTAGGAACGAATTTTTGGTCGATCATTTTCCATTGGTGAAGATTATTAGCAATAGATATCGTGATTTCAGGAACAGAAAATATGTGCCTGAAGCTAGTTTTTTGTAGTGAAAAGATGAGAAATGGACGTGAGAAGAGAACAATTAGCTGCTAAAACTTATGGTTGGTGCTACTAGTAGTGGTTGGCATGATAGTAATCGCGTGTTGAGCAAAATAACTGTAGAAAAACACATACTCCCCCTTCTTAACCAAAAGCTTGGGATTGAAAAGACTTATACCCAATATAAAAGTCATGTGAAATGATTATAAAAAAAGTACAAGAAGTATTCTAAGCTTATGCGCTATAACTCTAGTTTGGATGGGATCATGTGACGAAGAAATTCACTTATAGTAATGAAGAATGAGACGATTAATTTATGGCGAGCTTCTCTTATTACTTGATTTAAAGAAATATAAAATTTAACTTATTGGTTAGTTATGTATATTTTTCATACGTCATCATTTAAAATTATTTTTTCTTTAGTAGTCTCATCCCAAAGATAAAAGTTACCGCACAGACACTTTTGCGAACGATGAAGATTTGAGAACTGCAGTTGGAAGTAGAACAATCGTTGGAATACACTCAATTGCACTAGGGGATGATAGTGATGCAAGAACATTTTATACAAAAGAAATAAGAGCTAATAACAGTTTAATAGGTGACTTCATGTATGATTGTGATACTAAAGCATTTCTACCAACTAATAAATAAGATCCTATAAGTTCAGAGGTTCCTCGATCAATTCAAAAACAAAGTATAACTGAGTTTAAACCAAATTCTTCATTTGATCCAAAAAGTACTCAATTAGATGTTGAAGACAAACTTACTTGTACAATTGACAAGACCGCTCAAGCTATTGAATCAATTGACGCAAGACAACATAATTGTTGGGACATTGTCAAGGGGATCCCAAACTTGGATTATAATGATCGTTTCAAGGCCTTTGATTTGTTTACTACTAAAGCAAAAGAAGTCTAGGTTCTTGAACATGACACTAGAAGAACGTTCTAAATGGATAATATTTAAATTAAAACGAGGTATTTTTTTGACATGATTAGTGATAAATTTTAAAGTTTTGAATTTTGAATTTACTATTTATGGATTTTGTAACGTTCATTATAGTATTGAATTCCACATTTTTTGAGTTATTTATTGATTGTGTGTGCGCGTGTTTTTTGGATAGTATATTAAGTTAGTGATACTTGATTCGTTTTTACTTAACATTATCATTTTCTTTATGTATGTCTTTAATTTTCGTTCCTTCTATTTTAGGTACTTCTATATATATAATGTCTAATGTTAACATACATGAAGATCATGAAATAGAGATTGATGAGATTGAAGAAGATAAGAATGTGGAACCATTATATAAAACCATTAGGTATTCATGGATGGCAATTCAAGCAATTCTCTACGTGATAAATGATTATATAAATAATATGTGTCGTGAACGTGTTAGGCGTTCACCAAAAACTAGATAACAATATGACTATATATATATATAATATTAAAGGAGAATCTAGAAAACTTTCGACAAGTTTATAGAATGTATCCCGGTATATTTCTAAAATTAAGCAATATCATTAGAGAAAAAATACCCTTACAAGATACTAGGTATATTTGTATTGAAGAGCTTGCAACATTCCTACTCATTGTTAGTCAAAATACTCGATATTGCTTGATTCGTAAAAAAAATTGGTCGATTGCGTTTCACTACTAGTCAAAGTTTCAACAAAACTTTATAGACATTAAACAAATTTGTGGTAGATATGATGGTCAAACCCGGATCCATTGTGTAAGAAAAAATAAGGGAAAGTACAAGATTTTACCCTTACTTTAAAGTAAGTGATGAAATAATATTAATTATAATTTTTATTTTTATTTTTTTTGTTATCATTAGTGTTCTCATTATTTGTTTGTATTGTTTTATTATTTTAGGATTGTATTGGAGCTATTGATGGTACCCATATTCGAGCAATGATAATTGGATGTGATACAAGCATTTATAGAAATAGTCATAAAACAATTTTGCAAAATGTTTTGGCCGCTTGTAACTTTGATTTGGAATTTATATACGTGCTTAGTGGTTGGGAGGGATCAGCACATGAGTCTAAGGTTTTAAGTGATACTTTAACAAGGAGAAATTGACTTAAAGTGCCACTAGGTATGACTTTATTATTCCTTTTTCTTTTATCTTATTGTATGATAATTATATATGTTATAAGTCATTTACTAATTTTACAAGTATTTTATATTGAAGTAAATATTTTTTGGGAGATTGTGGATTTCCAAATCAATTCTTAACTCCTTTTCGTGGTATTTGCTATCATTTTCAAGATTTTACTGATCAAGGTCGTGACCTTGAAAATTCAAAAGAGCTGTTTAATCTTCGTCATGCTTCATTGGGAACGTAGTCGAAAGGATATTTGATATATTTAAATCACGATTTACAATTTTCAAAAGAGCTCCTTCATTTCCATATCGTACACAAGCGGGGCTCGTATCAGCTCATGTAGGATTACATAATTTTCTTCACAAAGAGTTTCGTTATGAAGTTCATGTTGAACCTAATAATGAAGATTCTTCTTCTTCTTCAATTAATGAAGTGGAAGATTTTGGACCATTTATTGAGCGTCAAGAACAAGAAAGAGAGAATGCTAATGCATGAAGGGTTATTATAGCAGCTTATATGTGGAATGATATTGAGAATGTTTGATATTTTTTTGTTGAACATTACTAAATACAATTAATTTTTTGGTATTTTGATTATTTGTTAATCTATTTGATGTGACTTGAAAACAAAATTAAATTTTTTTATTAATGTGAGAAATATGATTTATTGCTTTGCGTCTTTAATTATATGAGTTATGAATGATTTGTTTTTTATGTGATTTGAAAAAAAAAAAATTAAAATTTTTTATTGACATGAGAAATATGATTTATTGTTTTGCATTTTAAATTATATGAGTTATGAATGATTTGGACTTACAAGAATTTACTTAAAATATTACATTATATGCTTAATATTTTATTTTAAAATATAAAACTCTTTAAAAGTCTCTAATAAAAGTGCATAAAAGTTTATGTAAGACTTTTACTAATTCTTACCAAATTCATAGAAATCACTTAAAAGTCCATAAAATCCACAAAAGTCACACACTTAAAAAAAGTCCATAAAAGTCCTAACTGAATACACCCCCTTTAGAATATTGGGTAGTCGAATTTTAGAATGGTGAGTAGTCCATTAATGATTTTTTTGTTTTCCTATAAGTTAAAGACACAAAAGGGTATTTAACAATCATCATGTATGTATTTTGCTAGCATAGAGAAGAAGAAAAATTGAAGTAAAAATAAACAGATGAATTGATCCATGCAAATGTGTAGACGTGCAGTAGTAAAAAAAAATAGTTATTTATCCAACCTAATTAATTATCATACACAAAATCTCGTGAGTTGACCTAATTCATTGTCATACACAAACTCCCATGTTGACATAAGCAATTTTAGCATCATAATTGCATAGTTTAGAAACTAGCTCACATGTATGTATATAAAAAAAGGGAACCAATGCAAATTGGGTAGACGTTCACAAATTACTGTGTCTAGAATTAACAAACTACTGCACGTCTAGGAAGAAATTTCATTGATTGTGGCTTCCAACCACAAAATTCATATTGATTTCAGCAAAAATTCCAACCAATTTATAATGCATGTGTATATAAAAAAATTCACATGACGCCAAATTGATTATGGTACATATGACTAAAGATTAAGCTTATAAAAATTAGTACCTTCTAACTAATTCACTTTAATTTTGAGAGAATCGTTCAGATAACGTGTTACAAAATAAAGAAAATAAGAAAAGAATAAGAAAAGTCAATAGACTTGTGTATTATATTGAGAACCAAAATTTTATATTTATAGGGAAGAATTATGAATACAATGGTAATAAAAACTAGTGCTATAGTGGTATAATTATCGTTCACTAATAATTATAATATTTACAATACACTAAAAATTGTTACAGTTATATGGAGTTTTTACTCACCTAAACCTCAAATATCGTAGGGAAATATTACCTAAGCTTAACGACACCTAAAATATTCTAATCTTTGTACAGATTGTTAAGAATCGATATTAGTATTATTATTTTTCTTTTGGAAAATTTTGAGAAAATATTTTCTGAACAATTACCACTTTGACAATTACCCTTCTATAAGTTTGAAAAATATTTGCAAATTTCAACTATTATGATTTGTTCAGTATAAAATGCATAAAGTTTTATTTTCGGAGACTGGTTTAAAAATTTATGAAGTCAGTAAAGTTTGAAAAATTATGTTAAGTAAATTTCAATTATTATGATTTGTTATGCTATGATTTCAATTATTTTGGTAACTGATGTAGAGCAGACGGAAGTGGTAGAACTAATGAACAAACACGCTATCGGAATTTTGTTGATTCCAAACGAATATTGGAACACAACAATCTTCTAGTTTCTATTTATTCCTGAGAATACCATAAATCTAGGCATCAAACTCTTTGATTCATGCACGGATACAAAAAATTGGATTCATTGATTTTTAAAGGGGCAGCTATTTATATCCACCATTGATATATATCAATCGTACTCTATATCTATCACTATTAAAATTTAAAAAAACTACTATTTTCTCTACATCACATTCCAATGTTATCCTTATTTAATTTATTCATGTTAACACTGTACATTCACAAATTCCACACCACTTTTATATATCTATCTTGTCATAATTTCTTCAATCCTTTTAAGTATCTATTCACAACATTTTTATATATTTATCTCACCATTTTTTATAAATCTACCATGTCATAATTTCTTAAAAATCCTTTCATATTTTCAATAATTGCCATCAATATGCCTTGCCAAAATTTTTTTTCCTTATTTTGATAATTCCAACAGATTAGCTACCATTATTTTGAATTTAAGAAAATTGAGAAAAAAAAATGGATAATCCCAACAAAAAACTCAAATTATTTTTTTAATAATCTTAGCAGAAAAGGTGGATGTTTTTAATTCAAGAAAATCAAGAAAAGAGAAGAGAATTCCCACAAAAAACTCAAATAATTCATAATGACATTTCTTATTGATACCACTTGAATTCGAATGGCACATTTCAAATAACTCAAATACAAATTAAGAATCATTCACATACTAAATTCGTCAAACCCACAATAAAGGTTGTTGATGTCGAAAATTGTATAAAAAAATTCAAGCCAACTTCAAGTGTAAATAAAGATTTTTATTGATAATTACTTACAAACTACAAGTGTTTTTATTAAAGGAGATATTTGAAATATAAAATTGTTAGGTTTCATTTCCCCATTTTCCTAAGGATACTGTCCTCTTTTTTTTTTATAGAAAATGATGTGCATGTATCTTTCATATTCATGTCTTGTAAACAATGGTATCGAGTTGAGAAGTTATGTCAATGGCCTAAGTCCTGATTCGTTGCTGTCAAATCAACATACAGTACCGAGCTGGAAAGGTACGCCAATGGTATATCATGATTGATTGCTGAGGTCGGCTCTATCAGGTTATCATGAAGCTACCTTAAATGGGGTCCCCAGTAATTATTGAACTGATTAGAGAATGAAGCTATAGCTTATGATTGGTGGAATTGGTGGGCGCTGACGTAAGTCCTTCCAAATGTCATTAATTGATTGAATGTTTTGACAGGTGTAAGGAATCTACAATCATTATGTCCCCTCAAACCACGACGATCATAAGTACAAGCTGACCTCGCAGATCCGACCTTAATTTAGCATGAGCCAAATGTATATAACAACCATTATTACATCAATGAATGGTTTGGACAAGTGTCCAAGTCTAATTCGGTGAGCTATCACGCTTCTTCAATAACTTCTTTTGTAATTTTATTTTATTAATGAATGAATATTAGTTCAGTTTTTATTCTGCCCAAAATGTTATTGCTTTTATAATAGAAATTTGTCCAAGTGTTGCAGCACATGCAACCTTAGTTAAACTTGCTAATGAGCAAAGCTTTTATAATTTCCTTAAGAGGAAATTTATCTAAGTGTTGCAATACATGCAACTTTAGTTCGACTTGCTAATGAGCAAAACTTTTATAATTTCATTAAGAAGATATTTATCTAAGTGTTGCAGCACATGCAACCTTAGTTCGGCTTGCTAACGAGCAAGGATTTTGTGATTTCCTTGATAGAAAATTTGTCTAAGTGTTGTAGCACATGCAACCTTAGTTCGGCTTGTTAACGAGCAAGGCTTTTTTGATTTCCTTAATAGAAAATTTGTCCAAGTATTGAAGCAAATGCAACCTTAGTTCGACTCGCTAATGAGCAAGGCTTTTGTGTTTTCCTTAATAGGAAATTTGTCTATGTATTGCAGCACATGCAATCTTAGTTCGACTTGCTAATGAACAAGGCTTTTGTGATTTCCCTGATAAGAGATTTATCTAAGTATTGCAGCACATGCAACCTTAGGTTGGCTTGCTAAGGAACAGTACTTCTGTAATTTTTCTGATAAAACGCATGCTTTTATTATAGATTTGCAGTACAAAATACATTCACTTCCTACGGTAATACTTCTTGAGGTGTTCTGCATTCCAATGGTGCAACAGAGATCTTCCATCCATATCTTCCAGCTCGTAGGCCCCCTTGAGTAGTACTCTAGTTACTTTGTAGGGTCCTTCCCAATTAGGTCATGGAGATCCGAAGCTAGATTCTCTAGTGGTGATGAAACTTTTCCTTAGTACCAGGGTACCAACCACAAATACCTATTTCCTAACCTTCTGATTGTAGTATTTTGCATTGCGTTGTTTGTATACAGCATTCCTGATTTCAGCCTCATTCCTCTATTAGGTCCAATTCTCCATGCAAAGCTTTCTCATTCTCATCATCTTTGTTCGTTGTTGTTTGAATAGAAGGAATCCCTACCTCCAATGGGATCACAGCTTCCATCCCAAAAGTCAGAGAGAAAGAGGTTTCTCCAGTGCTATTCCTAGATGTAGTACGATAAGACCATAGTACACTGGGGAGTTCATCAGCCCATCCTCCCTTAAGAGCATCGAGTTTTACCTTTAGTGTATGCTTGATGATCTTATTGATTGCTTCAACTTGACGATTAGCTTAAGGATTGTTTGGCATGGAGAAAAGCTTCCGTATGCCAAGTCCCTTGCAAAATCTTGCAAAGTGAGCATTGTCAAATTTATTTTCGTTGTCTATCACGATGGAATGAAGTATTCCAAACCTACACACATTGGACTTCCATATGAAATCAAGGGTATTTTGTTCTGTGATCTTAGCAAGTTGTTCAGCTTCTACCCACTTAGTAAAGTAATCAATTGCAACAATTGCGAACTTCGTTCCACCTTTTTAGGGGGGCATGGGGCCAATTAAATCAACTCCCCACTTGGAGAACGGCCAAGGAGCCGTTACGAAGTTCAGCTCTTCTAACGGGAACTTGATGTTGGGAGCGAAGCGTTGACATTTATCACATCTTTTCACAAATTCTAATGCATCATCTTTCATGGTATGCCAGAAATATCCTTGACGTGTGATTTTATAAGCCAACAATTGTCCTCCAAAATGATTTTCACATACTCCTTCACGTACTTTTTGTAAAGCATAAAGTGTTCATATTCATTCCGACATCTTAACAAAGGTACTGAATATCCTCGCTTGTAGAGCATATTGTCAATTAATGTGTACCTTGTTGACCTCATTTTGGAGTCTTCTTGCTTCAATGGGATCTTCAGGACATATCCCCGTCTTTAGATAGGAACTGATTTCATCCATCCATGTAGGCTTGGGATCGATCATCATGGAGACAGTTTTTAGTCTTTCAATGGCAGGATAGGGAATCTTTCCTACGGGAATGCTGTCAAACTCTTCTATTCCTTCACTTGTAGCCAGTCGAGCTAAAGCGTTACCGTTCTGAGTTTGGGGAATTTTTTTGACCAGAACAGTTTGAAAATTTTCGAATTCTTGCCTAACAATTTGAAGATAGTTGTTTATCCTTTCTTCCTTAGTTTGGTAGGCCTCACTGATTTGATTGACCACCAATTGTGAGTTACTGTGGACTATCGATGAGGAATTTTCATCTCGTTTGCCATCGTCACCCCAGCTATTAGAGCTTCGTATTCAGTTTCATTGTTGGAAGCCTTGAAGTCAAACGACAAGGCTTCATAGAATAACTGGTGATTAGGACTAACCATCATAACTTCTATCCCTAACTGAACTCTGGTAGAGGATCCATCTATGAAGAGCTCCCATGGAGTGTCATGAGGGAGTCCTCATAGTGGTTTCAAATTGAACCTTGCAACAAAATCAGCAAGTGCTTGACCTTTTATGGAGGTGCGATGTTTATATCTTATTCGAACTGTCTAAGCTCCACTGCCCACTTGACCATCCGCCCTGAAGTATTAGACTTCTATAAGGTTTGTCTTAACGGATAGTTAGTTAAGATCTCAATAGTATGCTCTAGAAAGTACGGTCTCAACTTCCTTGCTGCCATAACAACGACATAGACCAGTTTCTCTAAAGGAAAGTATGGAGCTCAATTTAATAGAGGGCTTTGCTAACATAGTAAACAGGACGTTGTATTACTTTTCCCTCCCTAGGTAAGACATCACTCATAGCATGTTCAAACACTACAAGATATAAAATCAACATTTTGCGTGTTCTTGGTTTTGACAACAGATGTGGCTGTACCAATTGTTGTTTTAGTTCATCAAAGGCGAGTTGGGATTCAAGAGTCCATTCAAACTTCTTCCCTCTTCGCATGACATCGAAGAATGATTTACACCAATGAGTTGATTTTGACATGAAGTGGTTAAGAGTAGCTATTTGTCCAGTTAAACTTTGAATCTCATTAGGCCTTGTTGGGGCTTGCATTTCAATGATGGCCTGTATTTTTTTCGAATTTCTCTCGATTCCTCGACGATTTACTAGATAACCTAGGAACTTTTCGGAACTCACATCGAAGGCGCATTTGTGCGGATTCAGCTTCATCCTATACTTCCTCAAGATTTTAAACATTTCAGCAAGGTGTCGTTGATGGTCTCTGACATCCGCACTTTTGACTAGCATATCGTCAACATACACTTCCATTGTTTTACCAATTTTCTTGGCGAACATGGAATTGACCAAACATTGATAAGTGACTCCGGCATTGTTGAGGCCAAAAGACATCATTTTGTAACAAACAAAACCTTGGTTAGTAATGAAAGCGGTGTGTTCGTGGTCCGGCTCATACATAGGGATTTGATTATACCCTGAGTATGCATCCATAAAGCAGAGTAACTCATGTCATGTCGTTGCATCGACCATCTGGTCTAACTTTAGTAGATGAAAGCTATCATTTGGACACGCTTTGTTGAGGTAAGTGAAATCCATACACATTCTTCAATCTCCATTACTTTTCTTCATGAGAACTGGGTTAGCAACTCATTTAGGATATTTTGCTTCACGGATGAACCCATTGCGAAGCAACTTTTGCAACTATTTATTTAGGGCCTCGTACCTCTCGGATTTAAAAGTCGATGTCGAGTCAATACCCAACTTGTGGCAAGTGACTTCGGGGTCGATCCCTTTTATATCCACGTGATTCCAAGCAAAAACATCAAGATTCTGTTCGAGGAACTCTACTATCTAACCTCGGATGGGTGGCCGATGTTCATGACCTATTCTGAGCTCCCTTGGTGGATTACTTGGTCTGACCACCACTCTATCCAGCTCTTCCACAGGTTCTCCTCCCTTAACCCTTGGACATGGGTCTAATGAGCCAATGTTGGATTCAATCAGATATGCCATATAAACTCTTGAGGGAATATGTACATTCTTCTTTGCTAATCAGATCTTCGTCTGTCATTTTTCAACAATGGCTATGTTTTCCTCAACTTGACCTACACCATTAGGCGTGAAAAATTTGAGTGAGTAGTGGTTCATGGACAGAATTGCCTTGAGATTGAATAGCAGGGCTACCCCATGATGGCATCGTAGGATGAATTGGAATTAAAAACTACGAACTCAGCATTCAACTTAGTTTGGGTTAGAGCTTCGCTGACTTCAACAAGGAGCTTGATCAACCCTTTTGCTTGAGTGAGGGCTCCAAGAACTCGGATCGAATCGGTATTGATCTAAAACCACGTTCGGATATGATTATAGAAAATACAGTGGAATAACAATCCACTCTAGTTTGTTGGTATAGAGTATGTTGAGAGAATTTTCTGTATCAACTAAAACCTTGGGAATGAAGACTTCTGCTATGGGTATTGAAACCACTAGGATTCCAGGATAAGGATGTTGATTTGCCTCTTTGTCATCCAACAAAAGATGGTCGTCCATTACATTTCTGCAGTGTTTCTCAGTAGTACCTATCTCTAAGAGGTCGGCTACTATAGGTCTCTTCAGCCTTGCCTCCCTTGCTCGAGCATTTTGCTGGTTCATCAGCATGCGGATATAAGGATTAGGTAAATCAACGTTACAAGCTCTAGCCTCAACTTGATTTCCACGTACTACGCTAACTCTACTCGAAGTGAAAAACTTTATGCAGTAGTAATATGTTGAAGTCGCGGCCTACAATTCGTACAATATGAGTCTCTATAGTACGACGTTATAATTGGAAGGCATGTTAACAACTACAAAATTCGCTAGAATTCTTCTCTGACAAGGGACCTCGCCTAGCTCCACAATCAAAACAATTTGACCTCAGGCTTCAATAGGATCCTAGAAAATCCTTACAGCCTCCTGGAATATGGTTGGAGATACCATTCTTGGATTCCCATTTGTTCTAGAGTTCGAGAATACAATACATTATTCAAACTCCCATTATCCACAAGAGTTCGATGTACTTGTATGCCAGCAACAGACATGGTTATTACTAGAACATCACTTTGGTCTTATAAAACTCCATATCAAAATCCAAAACATTCTAAGTATGACGAAACTCCAATATCAAATTCAGTCGTCCTACATCGTAATTCTTGCAAATGCCTGCATGTCGCGCTTAACTGTGCCTTACCCTTCTGGATCCTTCAATGCATTGATTACCACCTATTAACGTTATGATCTTAGTTCGAGGTTGAAAATCCTGAGCTTGGAGAATTGGCTGACCTCGTTGAATCGTCTCTGGTGGGTAAGGTTGTTGATTGTATACTTGGTTTGTCTCTCCGAGTTTAGCCACAAACTTTTACAGGTAACCTCGTCGAATTAAAGATTCCACCTTATCCTTCAGGTTTCTACAATCATCTGTGTTTTGTCCTGTCGACCTATGATATCGACATTACTTTCCTTAGTTCTTCCCTGCTGGATCCTTTTTCTGAGGTAGGGTCTGCGGAATGCTTCTTTTTATCCTGTTTGCAAGAACACTTCTTCCAAGGTAGTATTTCCTCCTGATCTAAAGTGGCTTCCTCCGCACTTATATGTTTTTCCGCTTGATTAAGGAACTCATGATATGTTCGAGGTCCATCTTCATGTACAGACCACCAAAACCTCATTCTAGACCTTAGCCAAGAAAGAACTACCATGAGCGCGACATCATTAGAGATTTTTTCAACCTCCATAGACTGTTTGTTGAACCTAGTGAGGTAACTTTTAAGCGATTCGCTCTTCCCTTGCTTAATGCTCACCAAACGCTCTTTAGAGCTTGGTTTTTGCTTTGGAACCCATAAATTGGGGATAGAAACGCCGTAGCGTGGTCGTTCCAATTTCTTATGGACCTATGATGTAGCCTCGTGAACCACCTTTAAGCTTTATCTCCCAATGTTAATAGAAAGGCACGACACATAATGGCATCAAGTGCTCCTTACAGCTCCATCCAGGAAGTGTACTCGTCTAGGTGACTAAGGGGGTCTCATTCCCCCTCATACCCAGTCAGCTCTAGTATTTTCAAATTTTCAGGCAAATGTTCAGCAAGAATATCTTGAGTGAAAGGGGAATGGCATTTAGTGAGATATTCATCCATGCTTCCTTTGTTTTTGGCTTCCAAATCAGCAATGCGCTCTGTTAAAGCGCTAATTTCAGGTTCTACCTGTTCCAACGAGCGTTTCACACGGGGCTCAGCATGTTAGCTCCGAGGTGTCAGCGAGCACTAAGATCCCAATCAATCAAACACACTGCTAGCTTTCCTAGTAACCGACCCTACTGTTGCAAGAGAACTCCTAATCTCTTCAATTCGACTTTTGAAAGATTCCTCTCCTGAAAAGTGGAGAGCCCTCCTAGTGGGAGGTCATCTGGTTCGTTCCATGTGTGGGACTCCACCTCAATATCAAGTAGAGGAACGTAAGTTTGGTTTCGCTCTAATCTGTTGACTGCATTTGTCAACATTTCAATGGCTTCTGTCATAATGGTCATTCGAGGGTCGCCAACTTCTTTGACCTCGTGCCCTTCTTATATTTTGTGGAATATTGGTTTTTCAAGATGAGTGTGGGATTGATTCCCTGGTACTAAAATATCATCAATAACGGTATTTTGTCGTGAGTTTTATGGAGAGATAAGGTTGCTTATACAATTTAGGCCCCTTCTTTTAGCGCCAAACTGTTGACGTCGAAAATTATATAAACAAAATCCAAACCAACTTCAAGTGTAAATAAAGATTTTTATTGATAATTACTTACAAACTACAAGTATTTTTATCAAATAAAATATTTGAAATATGAAATTTTTAGGCTTCATCTCTCCCCTTTCCCTAAGGATACTGTCCTCCTTTTTATAGGAAATGATGTGCATGAATCTTTCATATTTATGTCTTGTCAACAACAGTACCGAGTTGGGAACTTGTGCCAATAACTTAAGTCCTAATTGGTTGCTGTCAAATCAACATATAGTACTAAGGTGGGAAGGTATGCCAATGGCATATCCTGATTGGTTGCTGAGGTCGGCTCCATCAGGTTATCATGAAGCCACCTTAAATGAGGTCCCTTGTAATTAATGAACTGATTAGAGATTGAAGCTATAACATATGATTAGCGAAATTGGTGGGCGCTGACATAAGTCCTTACAAATGTCATTAATTGATTGAATGTTTTGATTGTGTATAAGGAATCTACAATTTTTATGTCCCATCAAACCATGTCAGTCATAATTAAAGCTGACTTTGCATATCCGACCTTAATTTAGCATGATCTAAGTACATATAACAAACATACTTAATTAGGTCGCAGGTCGGATGTCAACAAAAATAATCCTTACTTTTCAAACTCTTCATATATTTCTATACTTGTATGTATTTGCTCTTATGGTGCCTCCTTCATTATCATTTTGAATTTATTTGAAAATGATATTTTTATGAATATTATGGTTTTATAAAAATGTCAAAAATAATATAATGAAAATAAATATTAGTAGATGAATTTAGAATGATTTGTTTTTATTTAAGTTTATATATTTTCTATTTAAGTAAATTTACATAAGGGTAGAACTCGTATTTAAAGTAATAAATAAAATTTGGATAATAACTAAACTCCTAGATAATGATAAAAGTAATATTACGATTAACTCTAAATGAAATGAAAATCCTAATTTCATTAAAATTATGAAAATTAAAAATCCTAATATTAATTAAAGACTAAACTAATTATAAATTAAAATACAATAGATAAATTAAATTAAAATAATCTAAATTAAATTTTCATTGTTCTCCTCTAATTGACGAAGATTTGACCTCGAATCTTGTATTGTGTTATCATCCAAAGTCTTGTAACAATGGTAATTTATTTGGTAAATTTGCATGTACACAAAAGAAAACTATTAGAATAAAATTCAAACTGTAGCAGGAATCTCAAGATCCATGAACTCTCGTGTGGAACTTAAAATCAACCATGATTTCTTTGGACCAACTATCAAAGACATTGACATTAGGCTCTTCATAGAAAATAGATGAAGCGTCATGTCACCACAAATTCATATATTTTTTCAATTTCTACATCAAATATAGAGGATCCATCGTAACCGTCGTTACTCAAATTCATAAATTCTTCAATTTTTTCATCAAAGACGGGAGGACCTTCTTCAATTTTATATGATAAAATATGAAATTAATTTGTATAATTTAAAGATTCTTTCTAAGTAACGTGATAAAGAAGTCAAGACAAGAAGAATTTAACTTAGACATCACTTGGTAAATTTGAGTAAGAGAAAATACAATGAATTACTTCAATTTTTTTCAATTTCAAGAGTCATATCTTCATGTTTAAGTTTCCATGAATTTCTTGACTTCTCCGTATGATTTCTCCCAAAATATGAATTTTCATGTTTTTTCTTCGATCTCTAAGGGTATTTTTCCTTCCTCTCCTATTTCTTTGACATAGATTAGGCCCATTTACAGTCCTTAAAGTTCCTTCAAAATAATGCCATGAGATTACCAAAAATACACTTTGGTTTTAGGTCAAGGAATCAGAATCCTGAATCAATTTGGTGTCGACGACAGCCACGATTTGCATAACCGCGGCAAATAGGGGAAACTTTCCCTAAAGTTACCCAGCTGAGGCTGTAATCCTCAAATTTTCAGCCATGTGCACTTTGATCCTCAATCTTTTGATATTGGCAATTTTGGTTCCTTAACTTCGAAGATGCATACCTTTTGATTCACAACTCCAAATTTGATACGTTTTCTATGTTGAACTTAAAATTCAATTATCTATCCAAAGATATGTAATTTGCCCTGTGGAGATTTTTATACCAAACTTTATGCTTTAATTTCCTTACATGCTTCACATGTAGGTTCCTTGTTTTACTTCTTTTGATCCTTTAACTAACTTCTTTTTGACTGATTTAACTCCAAATTGACAAATATACTTTTACAAAATTAGTCAAACGGTTCAAAAGAAACTTTTAAATTTCAAAAGATTTTCAAAAGTCATGTCAAATGGACCTTAAATTTATATTTTAAATTGTCATTTTAAATTTATTTTTTAAACAATCAAACTTATGCTGCACGAAGTTTCTTTCCTCGATTGAGAATTGACTTGTCTTGTTCAAAGTATTTTCCAAGTAAATAATCTTAGATGATTGTATTCAATTGTAGAATGACTTAGATTTCTTTGTCCATAGTCATTGGGATTGGCTACCGTCCCTTTGTCCGTCTTTATTGTGATTATTTTTCCCACCCTAATCTTACTTGACACTTAGTACCTGATGTTGGAAATTTATTTAATTATGCGTAGTGGAAAGTAAACAATTTCAATTCTTATATAAGGATCTGCTTTGTGTTTAGATAGAAACTGTGATAGAAATTATACATTTGATGAATTCTACAAACTCCTTTACTTTTTCTTGAACTCCAATTATCACGATCTGCAATCCAAGCTGTCCAATCTTCCAGACTCCAATGGTGATCCACACGAAGAACAAGAATGATGGCTAACGTTTCTTTTCTTGTACTAGCAAGAATAAATGGAAAAAAAAATCCTTACGATTCTCAAACCCTAGTAGCATATTGATATAAACCCAAGTGGGCTCAACCCGTCTCTTAAATTTAACTCAGTCCAATATTTAATTAA
>CAIGRN010093438.1:0-14613 GCA_903798345.1 Fraxinus anomala | reverse complement strand
AAAAAAAAAAAAAAAGTCAATAATCTTAGCCAAGCGAGATCGAATCAACAATTATATAAAATTGTGAAAACGTAATATGTTTTAAATATTTTTTAAATAAAAAAACTTACTTAAAAATAACTTTTACTTCTAAAACACTGCAATTCAAGCTATCATCAAACATTTAAAAATTCGAAAGACTATTACCGTAAAAAGTAACTTCAGCAACTATTGTCACAATTACTCGAAATCTCAATGTCCATTTCCGAAGAATGCAACATTTTTTACCACTACATATCATTGCTGGCCTTAATGTTCATGCTTGTTGTTAATTGAAATTAAAATTTATATTAGTACCACGTATAATTTACATATTTCTTAAGGATAATTGTTTTGGACTTTTAGAAGAATTGAGACCCCCTTATACCTTGAGGTCCAAAGCCAGTTCATTTCAAAAGAATTGAGGCCCCTTATACTTTGAGGCCCAAGGCCACTGCCTTAGTGGCCTTGGGCCAGAACCGGCCCTGCTTGTTGTTGAGCATGTGAAACTTACAGTTGAGGGATACATATAATATTATCATCTCCATTATATCGATGATTTTAGGACACAAATTTCTTGTCGTTTTTTTGTCTGTTTGTATGAGTACATAGGGTGCTTCACCAATATAAGAATCCATAAATAATTCACGGATTCTTTTGCTTTGAGGGCCAAACCAAATATTATTATTTTCTGTCTCTTCGATTGCCAATAATGCAAGCTATTGTTTCACATGAACCCTAATCAAGACATTATTGTACAACATTTACAGATGTACTATGTAGACACGTATATATTAGGTTAATGTTGTGATATAATTTAATGTTTGTATACTTAGGTAGAAAGTTTTTAGTATCTTTCATCTTCGTGTGTGATTGTTTTATGGATAATGAAGAATGTTTATGTAACGTGGTTAACTGATCGTGAGTTTTAGTATACTCGTTTATAGGGTTTGTGTGCAACGTGTAATATGTGTAATGCTATGGATTAAATCTTAATTTCTAATTCGGAGATGAAAGATAAACGTACAAATACTAAGTTTTTCTCACAAGAAAAGTTAGGGTTGGAATCCCCAACATTTACATCGTTGAGGTCATAGGTCTTTAACCTTAAAAAAAAAAGAGGGCATGTGTTGTCACCTCTTTTGGCTAACTCCTTGGTATTCTTACAAAGAATTCACAACCAGCTATGCGACGCATATTGCGAAATGAAAATTTGTTAGATAATAAACTTAAAATAGTTATCCGAAGATTACTACTTAAAATAAGTTTAATAATCTTCATTCCCACTAATGTCGGTGTCAACTTAATTAAAATTATATTTGACTCTAATTGAGAATCGTCTTACTTCAATAGTTAAGTATGAAGTATGATAATTTTCTGGGTTACAAGTTGTATATTGTTATTTTTTCAACTGAATTTGTGAGTTGGACATTTGAGATTCTTAGTTGAATTTGAATATTTTAGTTCTATATAGAGTCAATATTGATAAGTTTGATCATTTGAGAAACTGCATATTGGATTTAAGTAGTGTTTTAAGGTATTTCAATTACACGGTTTTTGTATGTGTGTTGTCTTTTAGGTTAAAATCTGTATTTTAATTTAAATGAAAGTCAACAATTAATTTTAAATACATGTTTCATGAGATTCACAATTTTTTAACTATAAATTTCATCAACTTTTATCAAAATTTACTAAAAATCCGATTTTTAATCCCCACAAAAATGGACTAAATATTCAAATTGAACAGTAAAGCTCCCTGAGCTCCATTTTCATCTTTTCATTTTTGTTGAACTCTCGGAGCCTTCCTATAAAAAGGTGTGGTGGAGGTGGTGTTAAACTAACGTTTGTCAACTAAGGACTTTAATGCACAATCATGAACATGGGCGAATACGGACATTTTGAATTAAGGAGCACAATCAAACCCTGTACAAATCGAATATTTTGTTTTTTATTTTTAAATGATTCATACTTGACTCAAAAAAATGCAGATTTACATTTAAAAAATATTTTTTCATTAATATTTTGCTCATCATTTTTATCCATTTGATTTAGAACAGTCATTTTATTAATATTTTGTTCATCACAAAAATATACATATTTACGTTTAAAAAATTTATAGTGTATTTGATATAAACAATCAATTCAAATAATTGAAAGAAAAAATATATAACCAATATTCAATACTAATAATCAATCAAATAAATACAAGTTGTTAAATATAAGTCAAATTGAACATAATCATTTCAGACACATTCTTAAATATAAGTCAAATTGGATACAATCAGTTCAAACACATTCTATATACACAATTTGATAGCAGAAAATGAAATTTTAGGTTCCAATTAATTGAAAATTTGATTGAAAAGTGAAGGTTTATAGTAGATGTAACATTTTGGAGAGAAATTAAAGGCAAATTTTAAAAAGTTAGAAGGGTTAAGATTTTGGCAAAAAGTACAAGGGAAAGAGCAAGAAAAAAATCAAATTTATTGTGATTTTGCTCTTATTTTGTGAGATTAAAATTAGATTTTTTTGTAAATTTTAATAAAAATTAAAAATTTATGAATTTCATGAAATATTTTATTAAAATTAACTGTTAACTTTGATTTAGATTTCAATCGATACCAAACAAAACTTTATAAAAAAAATAAAAATCTCAAAAGTTTGGGAGGGTCACATGACCCCCTGGTCTGCTAGTGATCATGAATAGTTTGGCAATTGAATTATGCTAGGGGTACATAACCATTTACATAATAGGTGACATAATGGACAAATAGCAGTACCCTATTGGGCAATAGTTTGGCAATTGAATTATGCTAGGGGTACATAACCATTTACATAATAGGTGACATAATGGACAAATAGCAGCACCCTATTGGGCAATAGGGGGCCGCCATTTGTTCATTATGGCACCCATTATGTAAAATGCTATGTACAAAAAGTATTTTTCTTGGCAACTATGTCCACGTTTTTAGATGTTGGAGACTCGTATATTAACACTTTTTTAAGGTTGGAAACTCTAATCCCAGTTGCCCTTTTTTCTCGAGAACGTCTAACCCCCGACCCCGAATAAATATTTATATAGTACAAAATCTGATGTATAAATAAGTCGACTATTATTAAGGAGAAATGTTTTATGTACAGAAGCAAAACGAACAGAAATTTTACAGAATACACATAGTATGTGGGTACCGCACATAATAATTCAAGTTCATTGTTAATTCAATTAATGTTAAAAATTAGGATCCCTAAATTATTAATCAGGATTGATAATTAATTTTTTTGAATTTGAATTTCCCATCTTCCCTAAAGATAAGCGCCATAGCAATCCAGTAAATCTGTTAAAATGAAAGAAATCTATGTGTGTAATTTTAGGTTTTATTTTTTGAAAAAACAAATCAAAGTAAAAATCAGAAGAGGTTAAAAAGGTGGTTTATATATGTGAAGAAACCCTCTCAAGAATGTCTATCGTAACCTTTACCTGTACGCTTAGTGTTGGGGGTCCACTTTGTAAGTCATAAAGGGAGCTGGGGGACCATGTACCAAGTCACGCTTTCAACTTAATTTATTTGAATAATTTTAATTTTAGGGTAGGTTAAATTTATGGATTAAACTACTTGTACACACAAAGTATACACTTTAATTGACACTCTTCTATGTGTAAAAAAATCTGACAGCTCATTGAAATGGGCGTTGTCAAGATCAATATACCAAAATCTGTCAACTTATATAGGTGTAAAATATTTATGTACATGTAGTATTTTGCATGTCTTTTGCTTCTTATAAAATATTTTTTTGAGGAAGCTACTTTATTTTTTATTTGGAAACTAATTTGCAAAAACACTTCCTATTTCGAAAGTATTTTTAGAGAAAGTCGCACTAGACTAATTTTCTCTAAAAGCTCTTCTAACTATTAAAAATACTTTCATAAAATTAGTCATACAGATCCAAAAGCAGCTTTCGAATCTCAAAAACTGCTTTTATCTTTTCAAAAACCATGCCAACGGGCCCAAAGTGCATGTTTGAAAGTGTTTATAAGAAGCTTTTAAGACGTTCCAATCAAATTATAAATACTTTTTACTAGATAATTTTTTTGTCCCATATTTAACTTAGATCGTAATCTAGCTACTTAAAAAGTGGAACATAGGTAAGGGGCCTTAGAGAGAGAGAGAGAGTGGTATTCTTGAAATATATTCCATTCTCGTATTCAAAGTGGTACACTCTTATTTGTAACTAGTAATCAACTGATGCAAGCTTCTATGTTTATTGAGTGATGCCCGTGTATGAATTGGAAAAAGTTTCTATAGTTGATTAGTGAATGTTTCAAATTCTTAGAATAATAACAATTTTACATAACTTGTATAGATCTAAAATAACATGCGCGATACTTTTGATCTTCATACTGATAATTCCAATTCTTGTATATATACATGGAAAACTTTACTTCACTAATTCTTCATTCTTAGCCCTTAACAACATTTTGCTCTTCGACTAATTCTTAATTCTCAGCTGATTGTTTTGCAAAGCAAGGACTGAATCGTAAGATACACGGATTGGTGACACTAGAACATTCGAATATGCAAAATAAAATATCCGACATTTCTAGATTTAAATGATAGTATAATGATTTTGCATATCTGAACCACTATAATGATTGATAGTAAATAGAAGGAAAAAGCCAGATGCTATCGTGGCAATATCAGATTCGTCTTTTTTTTTTTTTTTTTTCATTTTTCCCATCCTACAATGAATTCTCGTCACGTGTTGATGGTGTTTCATTTATAATAAATCAAGTGAATACAAAAAGTAATTTTGAAAGGTTTTTCATTTTTTTCCACTTATCTGTACATGGCTTCTTAAGCCTTATTATAGGTTTGTACCACCTACATGGACCTGGACGAACAGGGTGCGCATGTGGCGTCCTCCTGGAGTGAAATGGCGTACACTCTCGTAAAATCCTTTAAACATTGTATAAAATAAAGACTCGATACATTATATAACTAATGAAAGACAATACATTGTATAGATCAAGAACTTAGTACATTGTCTTTAATAGACCAGAAAAGTTTTGGAAACAATTCAATTAAAGTATAAATATGTGTTATTATATTCAAACTAGTCAAGGTATTACTAGAATAGCCTAAATATTTTTTTTCGATAAAATCATCCATAAATCCTTTTTCATGGAACTTTCGATATATTAAAGAAAAGATAATTCCTTTTCAATATTTCTAAACGAGTGTGATCATTCAAGTATTTGTCACACCTAGAAGTGTAAAAATGTGTCGGATCAAACCTAAGCATGGTGGCGCGGAGAAAGCCCCGCCGGCCGGGGCGCACTCATTCCCATACAACAAAAGGCTATTTACGCACCTCATTGGAGGACCAGTGCTGCATTTAATCTCACCATGAAGAATGTGGGACCAAAGAAATGCAGAATTAGATTGTTCGTTCAAGTGATGATAGGCTTGGCCTTAGCCACGAACATCAAAATCTATTCCTTAGAAACATCGATCGGACCCAACATAACTCTCTTATCCGTTATAAAGATGAGGTCAATCTCTTGTTCGGATTTCTTGTGCTATTTTGGCCCTTCACTTGGATATCTGTGGATAACAATTCCTATACCACCCACCCCACCCCCCACATATTCCAAAAATTATTGGCTCCAAATAGCTTTCACTTTTCATCATTTGTTTGCATTCAGTTTCTTAATTTTCTATTCTAAAAACTTTCTTCCTACATAAAATCCTACTTTTTTTGTCCATGTACAAGAAAAGAGAGATGTATCAGCACTCTTTTCCCTGTTTGCATTGCCACCCTCATACTTACATCAGAATGGTATCATATATCTTAATTTTCTTTGGGTTTTATTATTCGTTTTTCGTTTTTTGATTATTAATTCATTTGTAAAAATATGTTAAATAAATCTTGATCATGAATAACTTTGGTGTATGTATTTGTAAATTAATTACAGGTTCAAAATCTAATAGAGAGGTGCTTGTTACTTCATATGGATCAAGACCAATGCATCGAGGCATTAGCAAAGCATGCAAAAATTCGTCCCGTCGTGACACTCGCAGGTATATTCACTTTTTAATTTCACTTTAGCTCTTAGTTATATATATTAGCTAGGTGAGTACTTCGTTGGTTTTGCTTTCTGGAGGTCAAGTCTAGCCCCCTCGTAAATTGTAACGGTAGTGATAATCATCATCCTCGTGATGGTTTGCCCAAAAAAAAAAAAAAAGCGTGCAAGCTACGATCTTTTCTGCCGACTTCTAATGATGGATTCATGTAGTGTGGAGAGAGCTGCTAAAGGAGAATAGAGATTTCTTTCAAGCCTACTTCCATTCTATATCTCCAAGACCATTCACAAGTAAACCCTCCATAATACTCATATAATTAAGTAGTAATTTATAGTTTCTTGAAAAAATGGTGTCACCATTAGCAATATAATTATTATTACAGTTCTTAGAAATTTGGTAGTATTTGAGTTATACCCTTAAAAGGGGATATATGTGATATGTACAAAAAGTTTAGGTCAAGAATAAGAGTTGATCGTAAGTTTAATTCGACTAGGCAACATTATATTTAGATATTTCACGTGTTTTTCTTATTTAATCCTAATCAATCTTGTTGAGTTCAGCGACAGAAATGCACTTGCAACTAGCATTCAATCGAATAAAGTTTGAAAACAAATCATCAGGTTGAACTGAGTACAAACACTACGTACTTGAAAAAAAGAAAATGGCGGAAATTAAACCCTAATATAATGCTCTGAAGAAGAGACATCACTCTTCAATAAAAGGGTGTTTTTGCACCAAGAAAACAGTCGCCTTCTGAGGCCACCTGAAATCAAGTGTATAGCAAAAGAGAACAATAAAGTAAACTCATAATTCAGCAGCACAAGTTAATTAAAATTTACTCCAAATTAAGCTAAAAGTTAAATCAAATTCTACAGTATTTTGACCCTCCTTTTATGGTAGCATGACAAAAATATTGACATCTGGTAGTTGAACTTCTAGCAAGTGTTGAGCTGTGGAATCAATGTGACATCAATACTATGAAAATAACCTCTCTGGTACCATCCTATGATATTGATTTTCTTATATTTAAGATTGTTGGAAATATGAACCAACAGGTGCATTTAGATGTACCAATTACGCAAACTGAAAATGTATAATATCAATAAGACCCTAAATTACATTGCATCTCGACAATCTAATCTTATAATTGAAGTGAATATAGTATTTTCATTTTTCTCTGTTCGATCTAGGCGTAGCAATAAACGAAATGGGGGTGATAAAAAGGAATTTATATAGTCGATCTTTGTGATCTATTAGGGCATAATTACCTCTTTAGCATCTGAGTACTTAGCCATCTTTCTCTCCCCTTCTCCATAGCCATCTCCTCCATTTTTTTGGCTTTGTGGGAAATGTGCCCACTAAAATGATTTAACATACAAAAATTTCAGTTCGATTCTCTTCAATATAGAAATTTTTAGAGATAGTTAAATTCTTATTCCCTAAAACTTACATTTTTAGCAGCAGTACTAAAAGCTTGCTTGTGAGTCATGCCAGGATATGCAGCCTTGAGTCTTCTGATTTCTTCTCTGATTAATGTTATATACACTTTGTAAGGTGAAAATCATACCGTATTGGTATTAGACAGTATTAAATAAGTAAAAAGATAAACGCGTCTATTGAAATTTTTACTTGATGAAACAATTATAAGCTGACGGGGCTCGCTGTCTCTTCTCAGGCGCTGTAAAAATATCGAATTTAAAAAGAATCAGATACGAAATAATTAACATGTTAAAGAGAATAATCAACATGTTAATCAAGGTTGTTGAATTCACGTTTATTGATAACTTGATTAATCGGGGTCGAAATATTCTCCTCTTCCTCTTCGGACGAGAAACCGAGTGATGGACTATGCATTTTTATTGCTTTCTCATCCTTGTCCAGTTCTTGAGAAAAAACTTCTTGTTTTGGTGGCTGCACCTAAAAATAACGAGAGAAAATACAACATCGTGCATATTATACTATTTAGTCATGTCGAATACTGTATTTCTCACGAGAAATATGATTTACCAGTAAAAGGGTAGTGCAGTGTTCACATTTGACTGTCATCTCCATGGATAAGCTGTTGCATGGAACACTAACCTGAATTTTATTAATTATAAGCCAAAATTAGAACTCGAATTACGTATGAAAACTCAAAGAAACAAAGTTCATGTGAAGAAAAATAGGATTTACCAGTAAAATGGTAGTGCAATAACCACATTTCACATAGCATATTTGCTCTTGGTGATCATAGAGATGATTGAAGGTTGACATCTTTCGTCTAAGAGAAACAGAAAAATCTTTTCTTTGGAGGAAGAGAATGATCAATTGATAAGTTTTGACGAATGCAACTGGAAATTTATAGCAGGAGATACAATTAATTATAAATGAATGAATTTAATATCTTTCTAATTTTATCCGCTGAAATTGAGAAAGAAACAAATTGATAATTTAAGTGAAATCTCAGTTTGACAAGGTTTTATCTAGGTACGTTTTATTTTTGTGAGGTCAAGTGTAGCTTTGAGGCGCTTTGAAACACAAACATAGGTAAACTAATAAAATATTTAAATTGGAAGTATTCTCATATTAAATCATAATCCAATTAAATATTTAAAACGAATACAAAAATATGGTCATAAAAAATCATAAATAAACCATCATAAGAAATTCATAATATAACAACAAATCTAGAAGTTTAACTTGCAAAAAATCCACTAGCTATCGCGATTTCCCTTTCCTTCCATGTAAATATAGGAAGAAAAAGAACTCGTAAAACATTTTAGATTAAAAGAAATAGCCCAAAAAGCTAAGAACAATGACAAAATGTCCAGAAAACGCAAGACAAACACGCAAAAATTTTAAACAATTTTGCAATCAATCAGTTTCTGACAGAGGTTTTCAATATCTCATTCACAATCAAGTTCATTAGTTTATTTGAAATGTTTGATCTTCAAAATGTATTCAAATCTCATTTATAAGGTTTGTTGAAAGAATCCAGGGAGTTCAAAACCAGTGATGCCTCTTTGCTTCAAGTGTAGCTTTCTCCATATTTAATATCTCTCTGTTAAAAGTGAAAGTTTTACTTATAGGCTATACAGAACAGTGTCTGAACAAGGAAAGAAGGAATCTTAGGATTTTGTCTTTGATGAAAGTAAGAAATTATAATTGACTTCTGCATGCATGCATGAGAAATACTTACACTCCATAATTAATATCTTTCGCATTCTTCTTTCAAATTTCTACTTATAATTCAGATGACTTAATGCCCACAACCTACTTGCCTGCAACCAGATTCAGTCAACCACATGCCTTCATAATATATACGTACATGTGTGTATATATGTATATAACTCGATCCTGCATAACTAAAAGAAATATAGTCTATTGAGATAAATAACTAGTAAGGTATGTTCAATCGAGTTGAGTACAAGAAATTAGAAGTTCTAGGATTAGGTGGATTTGATCATTGAATAAACATACCTTACTAAGCAACTCGACTACAATCTCATAGAGAAACTGCAAGTCAAATGAGCTTATTCGTAGTGAAAACTGAAAAGCTTGAGCTTATTTTTGTTTTGAAAGAAGCTTTTCATTGTATTCCCCGTTTCGAGACGAAGTAAGTTTTACTTTTATTGTATCGTGATTTATTTTTGTCACTAATAAAACATTTTAAGAAATGGGACCAAATAGGGGCTAATTTAAACATAATTTATGTTGTCAATTTCAAATTTGTCTAAATAAGATTTAGTTTGTTGTTAATGTAATAATATTTTTCTAGTTGTCTAATCGTATTCTTTAGGGTAATGGGACAAGTATGTCTCCGTGGTGGTTCACCTTCATCATTTCTGTGATCTGTATACAATGCGAGTTACATCGGTTTCAGAGAATTTGTTCGATGTCTGAATCTTCATATCAATGATGGTGAGTGGAAAAAACATAATACAATGTTACAAAAACTAGATACTCGATAATCTTAACATGTTCATCAACACTCTAAAATGTGTGAAACTTATAGATTTAGATTATATGTAGATGACTTTGATCTTCAACAAATCTACCAAACGATACACGTCTGAAGCAACACTTAAGTTACAGAACCTTGAACAATTGAACAAGAAAATAAACGAAAATTGAACACATCACTCTTTTTATGAGTCCGCTTAACTGAGTCGATACTGTATCAAACTTTGATATGAGCACTTTTTATATACTTACTTTTATAACTTTAAGGTTTTTTTTTTTGAAAAAAAAAAAGAGAGAAATATTTATAACCGTACACGTAACCGACATGTCGACCCACATACTTATCATTAATGCATCATAAGATAAGATGTTGGAATATATGTATTGTTGCACATGAGACTTCAATCATAATCTTAATTAAATATTGAACTTTGATTTCCTTTTTCCATGCCTTATCCCACAATATATAATTATTTTTCGAGAAAGATTAAAATTGGACTCTCTAGCTTTTTAATTAGTTTGATTATGAATCATTAACATTCGAAAGTGGTGATCTGTTTATATATGTGAATATGAATCTAATGTGACGGAAATTGTCAATGTGAGAGTACAAATTCCACGCAACTTAAGTACTGTTCAATTTTAAGTCACGTGAAAGTCTTTCAAATGCTCCGGGAGCGATTGTTACCGACAAGTGTTGTGGTTCTCCTGACGATATCTCCTGGGGACCAGGATAGTCTCTAGTAGGGGATGGTCGGGAGCGGATGAGCTCGCTGTGAGATGTCCCGATCGTGTGTTAGCCATAGCTTTTAGTAGCGATTCCCACATACGACGCCAATGATGCTATTAAAAATCGTACCTGGCTCCGAGCTTGACGACTGTTGATGAGCACGAACGTGATCCTCCGGTACCTGAAACAAAGGCGTCGAGGTGTGTCATCGTCGCCCCTCCGATGCTTAAGTCAAATAAGGAATTTTATGCTTGAGGCTATATGCTGGAATATAATTTTAAAGCGTATCTGAATAATGAGGCTGTGTTACGTATTTATAGACGTGGGAGGTAGAGTCCTTGAAGTACTGAACCTTTCCTTTAAGGTGTTTGTGTTAGGATTGCACAATCCGAGCTAGGGTAAAATTCGTAATGAAGTAGGAGTCTGTGTTTAAGTAAGATTAAAATTTGTAGGGGTCGCGCATTAGGGCGAACGAGGATGCGTGGGCTAGTGATGTTGGCCCGACCTGTTGTTTGGACCAACCTCAACGCCAACCCCGACTTCGGACTGGCCCATTTTGGTGGACCAAGTTTGGCCCACCGAGGTCGAGTTCGGGTTTTGTGATTTGGCCCATAGGTCGAGTTCGGGTCCTGGATGATCACTCACTAAACATAGTTGAATAACTATTTTTTTATTACCGGTAAGTAATAATGTTATTTTTGAAAGTACATCTAACCAATAAAACTCTTATTTTAAACTTATTTGCTCAAGAGTAAACGTCAAAAGCTTAACCAAACATGCCCTTAAATGAGAAGCAAGAAACTATCCTTCACGTATAATAAAAAATGACTAAAACCATGCATAATATGTGTCTAAAACAAATCAAACGCAGGCTCATGCATGAACTTCGGCAGTTTGATTTGCAAATTGAACTCAATCGATCAACAACCTCTAACACATACGAAATTTAGATATGGATCAGCTTTTAGATCGAGACATATAATATCTCAAGCCATTTTTCGATAGAAACATCGAGAAATTAATTGGGCAGATATTTATAAGACTTATCCAAAATTTAATCCGTCTGGGTCACAACTGTACATTGTCGTGGTCATGGTAGTTGGTAGTAATGAATTTCACCAACTCAATGGTTGCAAATGATCTATTGCTCTTGTGAATTTGACATATTAGGCATTTTGAAGAAATAATAATTTCATGTTGTATTATGATAATAATAAATATTTAATATGACTCTCTCTTTTCGACTCTTTAGTATGACACGATATGCTTATTACGTAGAATTTTCCTTTTTCTTGAACTCCTTATTGTGCATAATGTTTGTCTTAGTACTTGGTAGAATATGTTTGGGAGTTGTTTATAAACTATTTAAATCATAAAAAGATAAAAATGCTTGGTAAATAAGTTAGTACTATTTGTAAATCCTACAAAATATATAAATATAAAGTTATTTGACTGATTATAAACCGTAGCCAAACGACGACTTAATTGGAGTTAATAGTTATATTAAATTCTTGTCCTAGAATTTTAAAAAAAATAGAAAATAAAATTTTAATTATAGACCCCAGAACCCACCCCCCCCACACAAAACTTTCATCATTTAAGATTTTGTCTACACACACACACACACACAACTTTCATCATTTAAGATTTTGTCAATATCGGTCCCACCCATGTGCATTTATTTTCCGGGACCTAGCTCACCTTCCTAACCAAATCTACATAATCGCACTTTGTAGTTTGTTTATTGCTTCATTGCCAACTTTCGTTGAATAGAAACCTCGCTTGTCCGATTAATATACATGATGTCTATCTTTCTCTACTTTGATATAGACTTCAACATCTAAGAGTTATTTTTTCATTGATTCATGTAAATATATCAAGTATGGTTTGTTGGTGTTCGATCTCTTACCTTTTTAAAAAGAGATTAAATGATTGTTTCTGAGCTACTGTCATGTCGAACACTCAGAGCATGGCCATCTTTATCGAAAGGAATATCATGATTTACAATTCTTAGTCGCACCCACATAGTGATCGACCATTCCCAAAATGACAAACGGAATTTGTGACATGAACACCTCATTCTTGACTAATCTCAAGCTATCAATGATTATCTAGCTAATCATTGCATAGGCCTAGGCACCAGAATAACATGTTTGGTCGACCTCGACAACTAATTAGGAGACCAAAATTTGGATGGTGGCACGTGTTTCTAGGTCGACGCTGTAGTTGAAATGATATGGGCGAGCAAGTTGGCTTGATTTCAAAGCCTTTGAAATGGAGCAAATAATTCCCTCCAAATGCCGAACTCAATGTATTCTCCCAATTACATTCTAAAGTTCGAATCAATGAAATTAGCCCTTGTTGTTCATATATTCCAACAATTACTTTAGTCATCAACATGATTAGTATGGATCATAGTTAGAAATAGGGATGGCAACAATTTAGGACGGTCCTTCTAGGAGGCGGGATACAAATGAAAATCAACTGCTTGCTTACTTTTTCAGATAACTAAAATTAAAAATATAAAAATAAGAGTCAGGACAAGAAACCACAGGACAGAATCGATACAAGATTTTGCCATCTCTAAAGCAACAACCTCGACATGGCCCACCACTAGAGAGACAAATCAATGACATCCACATTAATACAAAAATATAAAATTTTGTAAATAATCCTCCATCATCGTCCACGTTTAAATACAGCCATATCCATTTGCCCTAAAAATAGTATGCACGTATTCCATCAAAACCCTCCAAAAATGGCAACAACAGAACTTCAAGAAATCTCACATGGAGAACAGGAAGTTGAGATTCATGGAGATGTACTGGAAGCAATACTCTCCTACGTGCCACTCATCGATTTGGTGCCGGCCTCTAGTGTTTCCAAGTCGTGGTGTTCCGCCGTGGCCTCCTCCCTACGCCACCTCAAAAAGCCGAAGCCATGGCTGATCATCCGCAAGCAAGCCACTCGCTCGCCTTATGCCGCTACAACACTCGCATACGACCCATGTTCCAATAGGTGGATCAAAATATCCAAGCCGTCGATGAATTTCAACTCGGCACTCAAATCGTCTCAGTCTAATTTCCTTTACATGCTTTCGTCTTCGAAATTTTCCTTCTCGTTTGATCCGTTGAATTCTAGGTGGTATCATGTGGACCCTCCGCTCGTGTGGCGGACGGATCCAGTTGTTGCTCGTGTGGGGGATTATGTGGTGGTTGCCGGCGGCGTTTGTCNGTCTAATTTCCTTTACATGCTTTCGTCTTCGAAATTTTCCTTCTCGTTTGATCCGTTGAATTCTAGGTGGTATCATGTGGACCCTCCGCTCGTGTGGCGGACGGATCCAGTTGTTGCTCGTGTGGGGGATTATGTGGTGGTTGCCGGCGGCGTTTGTCAATTTGAGGACGATCCATTGGCGGTTGAAGTGTATGACTTCAATACACGTGCGTGGTGCACGTGCGAGTCCATGCCCGGGAGTTTGAAGGAGTCGGCGGCTTCAACTTGGCTTTCAATTGCGACTACAAAAGGGAAACTCATTGTTACAGAGAAACAAACCGGTGTGACTCACTGGTTTGACTCGGAAACAAAATCATGGTCCGGACAGTATAATCTGAACCCGGGTCAACCCGTTGTGAATTACAATATTGGGTCCTTTAACGACGATTTGATTTTGGTAGGCTTGTGCAAAAACGTTGAGCGATTCAAGATATGGAAAATGAGTACTGAAAATTTTTACTTCGAAGAGATTGGAGAAATGCCCTTGGCGTTTGTTGAGAAATTAAAGAGTGAATGTTTTGGACTCTCTTCGATAAATGTTCTTGTGGGGACGAATTTAGTGTACAT
>CAIGRN010093422.1:0-16025 GCA_903798345.1 Fraxinus anomala | reverse complement strand
AATCATGATTAGTAGTTTCCTACTACAATTGTGATTTATCTTTTCTAGTTCTAACATATTTTATCTTTTTATTCTTATTTCTTGTTTATAATATGATTTTTAATTAGATAATGGTTTTATTAGTTTCCTATTGTTAGTAGAAGTAGGAAATAATTTTACTTTTAAATATAGAGACATTATATATTTTTTTAATAACAATTAATTATTATTCAATATATACAATACATGATTGTCCAAATATCATTCTTATTTATTATATAATTATTATTACAAAAATTTCATAACACTTGTGCACCGACAAAAAACTAACACAACTTATAAATAAAACTAACACAATTTTTTTAAACATGAGAGATGTCTCTAGTATTCACATAACAAAGGTTGAGATATGGTATATTGGGTAGGCATCTTTTACTCTCAGATTTTTGAGAGTTATGAATTCTCGTAACTTTTATTAATTTGAATAGAATTTTGTAGAATTGATAAGATTTCAATGGACTTGATCGATTTTAAAGGACTTCTTACTATTACCCAAATAAAAAGAAAAATTCATTATTCATAATTTTACCTTTTTTTGTAAAAACAAAAAGGTTATGGTGCACCCTCCCCGACATTTGCCTCTATTGTGAAAATCCTTCTAGATGGATTAAACCTAGCGAAACACCCGTTATCGCCCAATTCCTTTAGTTTAAGCGTTAAATCCACTTAACAGATCGAGTTTAAAAAGAGATGATTGCAGCTGGAATTCTAAACCTTCTATTTTTTGCTAATAATACTCAACCTTTTCATTTATGTCGCCCACAGTTCTAAAACTTTTATTTTGTTGCAATAGAAGAAAATCTGGAAGAACTGAAGGAAGATCACTTCATAGGCTAATTTAACAATTGAAAAAGTGTGATTGAAAACAAATTTTGAAAAAAAATAAAAAAATTGAGGACCAAACATAGGCTAATTTAACAATCGAGAGACGTAATTAGCTAAAATAGAATCATCAAGTCTACCATAGAAACTCGGAAATACATTAAAATGCTCTTTTTTACTAAATTAATTAGGCAATAGTTAAATCATGAATCCCAGCACATTCTCAATTTAGTGTTTTTCGAAAAATTCACTTTGCTTGCTTTCATTATTTCTAATTACTTTTCATTTAATTAGTTTGTTAAAAAAATTGCGTGTATTACCCGATAATTTAATCACGCTACGAATTAAGTCTCATGATTGACAATCATTATTTCAAAATGATTTATTTTACAAATTCATTTTATTCCACATAATAAAATATTCTACACGTAAATTCAAAACTTTTCCATATTTTTTAACCACATATTCTTAAAAAAAATTTAGTATTCAAAACTTTATTTTTGCCAAATAATAGCCATGAACAGGGACAAAATCACTTAAAAACAAATAGACCAATCCACGTGGGATATACACTCATCTTCTCCTTATTTTCTGTGCACAACCTATGCACTTATGTAGGAGTGGGCAACGGGTCGGGTCGGGCCAATTTTTACCCAAACCCGTACCCGACCCGACCCGACTCGAATTTACCGATTTTGGGCCATTTTCTAAACCGAACTGCACCGCTCATCAACAGGAACCGACCAGGCCCGAGTCAGTTCGGTTAGGGCCGGGCCGAGTCAACAATTTTTTTTTGATTTGTATAGGAAGCAGTAAACAATGAGAAATACGAAAGTGAAAAGATAGATACCCACATTAAGGTAGGCAACTAGCAATGTTAACGAGCCGAGCCGAAAAAAAAAGCTCGAGCAGAGCTCGAGCTTTTTTCGATCGAGCTTTTTTTGGCCCGAGCCTAGCCGAGCAAAGTCCGGCCGAGAAAAAAAAGGCTCGGCCCGAGCCGGGTCGGCTCGGGTTTTTTTTTTCCTTGTGCTGCCTGCGCAGGCGGTAAAAAAAGCTACATGCGCTGGCACTTTTTTTTTTGGCCGACCCGGGCTCGAGCCGTTGCCCCAAAATGGGGCTTGGCTCGAGCCTCGGCTCGGTGGAACTGAGCCCCAAGTCGGGCCCGACTCAAGCTTTTTTCTGGCCGGCCGGGCCTGAGCCTGACCCGACGACCTTTTTTGCCATCCCTATAGGCAACTCTCTACAGAAGCTTCATCTTGGGACTAGCCATCAACGCATTTCCCTTGGTATGGTTAGAGCACCAAGAGGTCGTCCATTCTTCACCGCAGGGTGATCTGCTAGTGGTCTGCCTTGGAATTCTGCCACTGGAATAGAATCAATATGGAAATTCGAGTTGTCAAGCCTTTTAGAATAAATAGAAGGATTCATTTCGTCGTCATCAGAATCTCCCATTTTGAGTGCTCGATGCTCATCAGGTGCAAAAGAAACACCTTTCTTAGGATGAAGAAAACAACATCTGCAGCAACCCGAATGGTAATCTTTAGACCCTTTAATCTAACTGGAATTTATGGCTCAGAAATTACCCAATGACAAGAACACCGAGTTCCCTTATTTTCTCATTGGCAAACAAATCCACAAGAAAATTGACAAGTATACTGTGGCAAACAAAACCACTAGAATTTATGGCTCAGAAATTACCTTCATGTTTCACCGTAGAAGTAGAAGAAGAGCAGGAAGAAGTGAAGAACAGTGGTCGCAGGAGAAGCAAAAAGAAGATTTCAAGCTTGCAAATGACACGGATAGGATTTTAGATTTGATATTGGGTTGTGTCAGGTCGGGTCGGATAGATTTAAGTGAGTTTAGACCCGAACCGATTGGACCCAAATAATTTTATAATTGCTTGGAACCTGACCCAACCCGTTTTTATTTTAAATCGACCCAACCTGACCCGATTCGGTTTTGGTTGGATTGGGTTTGCGATTTTCGGTTTATGGGCCTAGCCCTACACTTATGGTATTGCGCATAGATAGAAAACATGTTTTTGTTGTCAATTATTGGGTTATAATGCGCTTGCGAACATTGATGAGATGACTTACGCGTGGGATTATTTTTTGGCCCCACTTTTTTTTTTTGGCCCTTATTTTTTTGGTTGAGAGAGTTGGGTATTCAAGAAGTTTGGGCCTTATCATTAACCTTAGTTGGGTATTTAAAAAGGTTGGGCCTTATTATTAACCTTCAAATAAACAATTTCAGATGGTGTTAGAGTTTTGACATAATAAATAAAGGAAGAACTTAACATTTTGACAATATAGGCTTAGAAAATTGTGGAAAAAATTAATTTTGGAAAGACTTGAAGAAAAAATGAGCAAGCTGGGGCAGTGTTTACCAATTGCAGTGCACTGAGTTGGAAAAATAATTTGACCTAGCAAGTGTCGACCGAGAATTGTGAAAGTTTAACATGGAGCATAAAATTCATATACGTACTATCCTAAAAAATTGGGGTAGTTCTAGGTGACTTTAAATTTTTAATATAATAGGACAGTGATTTAGAATTATGTTTCAAGTAACTAAGCAAACTAAAATAAGTATTTCCTAATAACAAGTTTTTTGTTTTGAAGAAAAGAAAACAAACAACTATAACATTTTGGAAGCAAATAAATCCTTTCATTCCCACCTCCACCCCCACATTAGGAGAGAGGATGTCGATAAAGGTATATCAATTATTATTATTTTTAAGGTTGGAGTGATTTTAAGTTTTAACTACTCATTACTTATTAGATTGATACCGCTTGAATTGAAATGATTTTTGTAGATTATGGAAACATTTTTTCAATCGACACGAAAGTCTATACCTAATTTTTCTACTTCAAATGTGCATCTAGTCATGTCACTGCTTCTAGTCGAGAACGTGAATCGTTAAATAACACATAGAAGTCTCGGGCTCAATTTTAATGTGAATTATCTTATTTCTGATCCAAGGAAACATCCCCTCATCAAGTCATATGATCCTAATATCATAGAGAAATTTCATAAATTAGACCCCTGACAAACTTCATTATTAGGCCCCTCAAAATTGTATTATGCATGCAAAATTACAGGACTTAGTGTACTCAACTCTGTGTAATGTTCATGTCCTTATTTTTTATTCTAAAATTTATTTTTAATTATAAATATTATAGCATTCACAACTTCTATCAACTTTTGACAAAAATATGATTTTTATGGCTTGTTTGAGCCTCATTTTTAGTATAGAATGAATTTTGAAATAGTAAATTGATGGAGAATATGCGATTAAAAATGAAGAAAAAATATTTGGATTATGTGTTATTATTATTTTATTGAAGAATATATAATTAAAATGAAAAGAAATAAAATATATTTTAAAAGAAAAAGGAGATCAAACAAGAACATGGAAAGTAGGTGCAAATCTCTTAATCGTGGTGGGGTAGGTCATAGCTGGAGTCCATATCTCGCCAATTATTTAATATAGGCATGATTGACCTTTCATTTATCTCAAATTTCACCATTAATACAGGTTCAATCTTGTGTTTGTGTGCTGGGATTTTGTCTATCTTCTCGTCCGATTAACCTATTGTGAAATAAGAAAAATACCGGTTTGGGGAGATGGCTTATGCTTCACTACGTTCAATTACTCAAACACTAGAACAGATCCTACATCCTGATGATAAATGTCGGGATCTTCGTCAAACAGAGAAACAGATNTTTGTCTATCTTTTCGTCCGATTAACCTATTGTGAAGTAAGAAAAATACCGGTTTGGGGAGATGGCTTATGCTTCACTACGTTCAATTACTCAAACACTAGAACAGATCCTACATCCTGATGATAAATGTCGGGATCTTCGTCAAACAGAGAAACAGATGATGAGCTCTCTCCATCGAAAGGTTAGCTTCTTGCTATCATTTCTGGAAGATTCTTCACTAAGAAACCGTGAATCTATTAGATCTACTGAAGAAAGAATCAGAGATTTGGCATATGAAGCGGAAGATATAATTGATTCCTATATTGATATACCTAATCAGATTGTGTCAGAATCAAGAAATCATGGGGTTGTCAATTGCTTTTGGGAAATCATTTCGGTGATCCAAAACCTGATTCCTGCAATTGGTGATTGCATGTTGGAGAAGAAATATAAAGGTTTACAGAAGGTGATACGAGAACTTGATTCAATTTCAGAAGAGGTGGTGAAAATAAAAGACAGGAACAACGTAGAAGATCTGCCACCAAACTATTTTTTGCCTGCTGCTTCATCACAATCTGGTTCCGATAACAAGACTACTATGGTGGGATTTGAAAATGACTTGTTGCAAATTAAGGACAGGCTCACTGGAAAACCTTCTAAACTCGAAATCATCCCAATTGTAGGGATGGGAGGCATTGGAAAGACTACACTTGCTAAAAATGTTTATGATGATTCACTTATTGTGTATCACTTCGACACTCGTGCTTGGATAACAGTATCTCAAAACTATCATCTGCAAGAAATGCTTCATGGCCTTCTAGATTCCTCAGGACACCTAAAACATGAATCATCTCAACAAAGCACCGAAAATTTAGGTGAGGCTCTGTACAAAAGTCTAAAGGGCCTGAGATATCTCATTGTAATTGATGATCTGTGGGATACCAAGGCATGGGATGAAATCGCAAGATTTTTTCCGAATGACAATAATGGAAGTCGAATCATTTTGACCACTCGACTATCACATGTGGCAGTTTATGCTAACTCTTTTAGCCCCATTCACCATCTGAGTTTTCTAAGTCCAAAAGAAAGTTGGAACATTCTGCGTGAGAAGGTTTTTGGGAAAGAAAGTTGTCCTCTTGAACTCGAAGAAATCGGAATGGATATTGCAGCGAATTGCAAAGGACTTCCACTTGCACTTTCAGTGATTGGTGGCCTACTCTACGAAACCAAGAGGAAAAGAGATTACTGGCAGTACATCGCACGTAATGTAAATTCAGCAGTAACTGAAACTGGTGACCAGTTCATGGAGATACTGTCTTTGAGTTATAAATACTTGCCACATCATTTGAAAGCATGTTTCCTGTATATGGGTGTTTTCCCTGAAGACCATAAGATTCCAGTAGCCAAACTCATCAAATTATGGGTTGCCGAAGGATTTTTAAAACCTGACAAATCTAAGAACTTGGAAGAGGTGGCAATGGACTGTCTGGAACATCTTATTGATAGAAATCTGATTCTGGTTTATAAGCGGAGTTCTACTGGTATAATTAAAACCTGTATCGTGCATGATTTCATGAGAGAACTCTGCTTGAAGAAAGCTCAGGAGGAAATTTTTCTTCGAGTTATGGATAAAAGTGTCATGAGTTTTCAGGCTGGAGCACACAATCAGCGTCACATAAGTATTCATTCAGATATTTACGATCATGTTGCAGGTATCTATGGCTCGCCTGTCCGCTCTCTTCTATACTTCTGTTCCACAACATGTAGTCAATGTTTATCTTCTACATATAGTTTCCTGCTGCTAAGGGTGTTCGATGCGTTCACAATAAGTTTTTCCGAGTTCCCTGTTCAAATTGTGGAGCTAGTTAACTTGAGATATATTGCTTTGTCCTTCCATTTGAAGGTACATCAAACACGTTTTCCTGCGTCAATATCCAAACTTTGCAATCTTCAAACTTTAATTGTAGATCAAGGGGAATGGATATACGATTACTACATAATTTACTTACCAATGGATATGTGGAAGATGCCACGACTAAGACATCTTGTGCTCAAGAGTTGTTTCTTGCCTTATCCATCTGATGCACTAAACGGAATTGCTTTTGAAAACCTGCAAACCCTCAAGGGCATAAGAAATTTCAGATGTACGAAGGAGGTACTTCAAATGATGCCGAACCTCAAGAAATTGAAATTGTTATACGATTTTGATGGGGAAACTAGGTGGTCATCCTATTGCATTGACAATCTTGTGCATCTACAGCAACTTGAAAACTTGAGTTGCTTCTTTCTTCGCAAGACCAATAAAGTAAATCGGGCTTCTCTGCCGGAGAACATTGCTTTCCCGGCGAAACTCAAGAATCTAGAATTGAGTGGTTGCAGAATATCTTGGAAAAATATGATGATTATTGGTTCATTGCTCAATCTCGAAGCGCTCAAACTCAAAGAATTTAGCTTCGAAGGTCCTGTATGGGAACCAAATGAAGGGGATTTTCATCGATTGAAACTCCTGTTACTTAGTCATACTGATCTAGCGCATTGGAGAGCCAATGAAGCACACTTCCCAAGTCTTCAGCACCTAAGTCTTATGTACTGCTCCGAACTGGTAGAGATCCCTTCTGGAATCGGAGAAATTCCAACTCTTCAGGTAATCAAATTAGTTGAATGTAGACCCTCGGTTGTGAGTTCAGCAGAATTTATACAAGAGGAGCAACAAAGTTTGGGATATTACGGCCTTCAGATTATTAACATATCCGTTGTGGCAGATGCTATCAGAGCTGGGGTAAAACTTCCCCGTATATCTATTAATCTAAGTTTTATCGGCTTACTACCAAATTTACTTGAGTTTATTTTCATTGTTGTGCCCTGCAGGTATATGCACATAAAGCAGCGTTGAGATTTAGTGAGTTTTCTGCTTTGTTTCTGTTTAGAGATATTTTGAGCAAATTGGCTAAACAGATATAGAATTTTTTAACTTCTCGTAATTTTATTTGAATTTGATTTAGCTGAAATGCAACACATAAGGTAGGAAAAGGAAAAGGAAAAGGAAAAACAAAAAGATGAAGTTAATATTTCATTTTTAATGTTGATATTACTATTACCTATTAGCAATACGTTTTTAAAAGTTTCTCCTAATGTTATCCACAGTCGACGCTGCTGCATCTGGAAGTGCTGAAGAGTAGGGGAGTTACAGCCGGACTGAGGTGAATGTACCACTTACCTGAACATAATATTATTCCGATTAGTTATAAAAATATTATCTTCATGAGTATTTTTAGAGCAAGGATTGCAGATCTCGACCTCGTTGTTCATAAAATTTCCACATGTCTGGGAAAGCCTGGAAGTGACAAACTTTCAAGTAGACTAGTTACTGAATATGTTCGGATAAATTACTTATAAGTAAAATGTTATTATTTTAAATTTGAATAGTGAAGTGGATGTCACTTTCAAAATAAGTAACTTAATTCTAGTTTTGACCAACAAAAAAATTTATTTTCTCTAAAGCTTATTTACTTAAAAGTGAACTTTTTAGCTTAAAAATGTGCAAAAAAGTTGGTCATTTAAGTTCTTAACAAACTATGAAATTAATACCTATAACAACTAAATTAATTCTGTATCTTGTAATCTAAAATCGACAATGAATCTTTTTTCATTACTCATTTTGATTTATTGCAATGTATTCTAATAATCCAAATTAACTGAAGCCTTAGAAACTACCATGGATGGAGCATGTTAGGTTTAGTATACCCTCCTCCATCTTCTAACCTGTTCTACGGAAATTGTATTACCTATATGAACATACCTCTTTAAATCTATGCAAAAAAATTCCCGAACCAACATAATTTCGTAGATGTACAATCTATCTAGTTGAAAATTAAAATAAGCTGAACCAATCTTTTATTTTTGTAGTTGGTTAATCTTGTATTTCTGAAATTCTGGCGATGGTACAGGGCACAAAGCAGGGGCCGTGGTTTTGGTAGGTCACGTGGCGGTGAAAGAGGCCGTGGACAAGGAAGAGTTCGTGGTGAGAAAATATCTGCTGAGGATCTAGATGCTGATTTAGAGAAATATCACACAGATGCAATGCAGATGAATGGATTGGATCTACCCGAGTCACTTTTTTGCACCGCAGCAGTTTGGTGATGCAAAATGTTCCAAGTAGTCTACTTTTGCAAACATTCACTTTTCATTACAATTAACGCCACCTAGACTGGAGTTGTAACCCAAATGAGACTAAATAGCATTACTCAAACTTTTTTGGGCCCCCAAAGAGCAAGGCATGAGGTGGCTAACAATGCTTTTGACACGGCAATCTTTCATAATCGGAGAAGGCAAACCAAAACCACTTCATGACGTATTAGAGAAGAGGCAGAACATAACAGATTGCATGTAATGAACAATAGGAAGACTACCTCAAAAGTTGATTGCCCCGTAGTTCATACGTCAGAAGCACTCCCTGTATTTCAAAACTGTGCATGCCAGATGGCTTCCAGTCTGATTCTACCCCGATATCTTGCAGTTCAATATATTTCCTTGCCATGAACAACAGGATGAATAATCACACGTTGATACTACTACCCATATCTCAGGTGAACCAAAAGTTGGGTCCAATAAAACAAAAAGTTATTGCAGAATACACGTAGTTTATGTTTGCTGTTTTTTCTTTTCAGAAATGAAAAAACACATTTTAGCCCAAATTAAAGCCTCACAAAAGAGGCGAGAAATTAAAGCCTCATAGAGAGCCCACGGTATTGTCTCTCAATTTTTCGTTTCCGTCTTCTCTAATTTGTCATCTACTATCTTTACAGGTTACTCTTTCTCTCTTTGTATATATGTGTGTGTGATGAATCTGATGATACAAGGGTTGTATTCTTAATATCAAAAATTTAGATTGGTATTTGAGTTATTTAATTTTGACTGATTCTTTTATGTTAGTTGGGCTGCTTGTTTCTTTGATTGGTGAAGAACTCATAAAACTTCTTGGCTGTATTAGATTAATGAAAAAAGATTCCATATTTGTCCATAATTTGATTGGAAGCTATTTTTTTTATTAATTCTTAATGAACATTGTTGCACTGGATCATAAATTAGGATTTTGGAATGAATATAATGTTTGTCATTGATGTTTTATTAGTGTGTGTTGCTTTGTCAGTGCGTTCCTCCATTTTCAATTTTGAACTACAACTTATGACACATCATTTAATTTACGACAAGTGATTGAACGAGTTATACAGGATTGTAAATGAAAACATTTCCATCTATATATTATCCGTGGACAATGTTGATAGTTTGTTGAAATCTTGTGAGAATCTTGAGCAATATTTGAAACATAATGGACATGTAGACATTATTGATGATGACTTATATTCGGAGTTGACAGTCTTAAAGTGCTATTTATCTAGAGAAACAAAAAGAGCAATTGATATACTATATTACTTGAAGAAAATAAATTGTTGTTTTGCAATTGCTTGTATTGCTTACAAGATATTACTAACCATACATGTTACAGTTGCATCAGCACAAAAACGTTTCTCCAAGTTGAAATTGATTAAAATTTATCTCCGATCAACTGTCATAACAAAGATTAATGTATTGGTAGCCATATTATCCATTAAAAAAGAAATTGTTGAACAACTCGACTATTTAAAATTCATTGATATTTTTGTCTCTAAAACTGCAAGACGAGTTGTCTAAAACATTTCGTATTATTATAATAAATATTTTGAATATTTTTTTATTGTTTATTTTAAGTTAATAAATTTAGTTCCGTAAAACTTTTACAAATGAAAAAAAAATGATTGCTCACTATAATTTAGGAGCCAAAATTTTAGAGTTCGCCTCAAGTCTCACGAAATACAAGTATGAGGAGAATATTGTTTCTTGCTAACGAAGGAGGAGAAGATAAGACTATAGTTGGAAGGTAATAGTTCACTTCCACTTCATTGATTTTTTGGATGTTGTACCTTGTTGACGCATGTTGATATCGGAAGTCTTATAGATTTTGGATATCTACATCAATATTTTATTTGATTATTGTAAATAATGGACACTAACTTTTTTCTCAAGGTTGCGGATGATATTACGTGCTTCTAATTATTGTTAGGGTGAACTCTTTTATCTCCCAATCGAATGGTTACTTCGAAACATACTTTATTAGCACACACTATTTACAAGTGAAATACCACACAAATTTATGTCTAGTCAAAATAGTTTTTTTTTTTTTTCCAAATTTGTAGTTTTGATACGAAAAAATTTGGCATACAAACACAACATTCTAATTGTAGTCTAACTAGAATAAAAATAAACGTTTTGGACCAAATAGAAACAACATTATGATGATATATGTGTATAGCCTTCATTCCAACTAATTTCAGTTTATGGACATAATATTATTTTATTTTTTTCCCCTTTAAACGAATAGTGAATAAGTTCAATTTTTTTTATTGCAAAGACAATGAGAGAGAACCTCAAGTATAAATACATTTGACATTTTATATCAAACATGATAAGAATAGATTTAACTTAACAGGAACTTGGAGAGAGACGATGACATCTCGACAGGCACTTGCAAGAAAGTGGTCTGGTAGTTACAAGTAGAGGAAACTTTTTCGCGATGGTGTTTTCAGGGGCTTCTGTCATATCACAATCTTTTTATGTTACTCAAGGTAAAGTTAAAGTTTGGCATCAATTTCACTAATGCGGGCTCATTAACGGCTGTGGCAAATGTAATAAGAGATAAAATCTCACATCGAATAAAGATGAAAATATAGACCTACTTATAAGGGTCTCTTCTTTCAATTTCTGTGCTCTTCAACTTCTCCTTCGAAAAATTCATCAAACCATCTAGCCAATTTCTCAACTCTTGCTTCGAAACCATGAACACACTTTATTGTACCTTACATTAGGGGGATCTTATGAAGTACCTTATATCTCTTGCCAATTCCTCGTAACATTAACTCAAATTTTGTGCTTCCTTCTGCTTCACCGTCACTATATTTCCTCCCTGGGGGCGACAGTCGACCTATAATATCATTTGTAAGCGACTCCAATATATCGCTCAAGTTCATCAAAGATGCAAAGAAGAAGAAGAATGTCTAATTTTCTTGATCGCTAGTGATCTTCGCTTATACGACTGAAGGAGTGAATCTTCTTATTACTCAAAAGCTGAAGCATACATATAAGCATACATCTCACTTGCCTCCAGTACTCACCATAAGGAGCAAAAATTATACCCTTTGAGCCGTAAATAATTTTGTCAATAACATTTAGTTTCGGCTTGTTTGAGAAAATCACGTCCTGATTTTTCATCATCTCACAAGCTATTGTGGCGGATCCAAGATTGTTGATGAGCTAGAGCGGCCGTTAACCATTGAATGTTGACAGCTAACGATCGTAATATTGATGTCGTTTATTAATATTTAATTAAATAATGTTAAAAAAAATTCAATTTATATGTAAATGAATTAAAACCTAAAAATCATATACATACGAAAATATAACTACGTTGGGACTTTCGTTTCTGTATGAAAATTTAAATCATATATTAAATATAAATTAAACTTAATTTTAAACTATCTTCAAGTTTTAATTTTCAATTTTCTACCCCAATTTATCATGTATCACAAATCACGTATACAATCCACAAATCACATAAACAATCCACAAATTACAAATTCCCCATTATAATTTCACACTTTCACTCGGTTACCTAAGTACATAATTATTTTAAGACAAAGTTTCACCTAAATCCAATTAAGGGATCTTAATTTAACACCAAGGGACTGCTTGGGAGTTTTCTTTTCACTGGTTTTGAATTGCACCATTTACGAGGGTTGAAAAAATCGATGCTTGCTATTTTTTTGGACATCGATTTTGAATGATTTAAAAATCACCCCAAATCGGTGTAGTATAATTTTGATGAGTTCTCTCAATCTACCAAATCAGCGGGTTTTGACCATTTCTTATATTCTCTTCTAATTTTTCATTTTATAAAATAATTATTTTCAATCAACATATTTTCTTCAAAATTATTTTGTAAATAAAAATATATTACCTAAAAAAATTATTTGTAAACAAAAAAAAAAATATTATAATTTAAAAATACTTATAAGTAAAATATTACCTATAAGATAAGAAAAATTACGCCCTTGTTTGTCTCCCATTATGGGAGAAAGAATAGAGTTTTGAATAGTATTTTTTGAAGAATGTGTGGTTAAAACTTAAAGAATTTTTTTTGATTTGTGTATAAAATATTTTATTATGTGAATTTGTGCTAGAGAAATAATACTGTAGCAAACAATTTAATTTTTAAAGGATGACAAACACACCCTATATTATAATGAAAATTACTTATAAGTAAAAAATACTTTTATTTAAAAAAATCTGTTTATAAAATAAAAATACTACTAATAAGATAAAAATTCACTTATAAAATATAAAAAGTTACTTATAAATAAAAAAATTCACTTAAAATTATTTAAAAGTATAAAATCAACTTATAATTGTAAAATTTACTACAAGTAAAAAAATATTAACTTCAAAATTTAAGTATTTAAATCTATTTAATTTTTTAAGTTAAATATTAACCTATACGTAAAAATAAAAAAAAAAAAAAACAAAAAAAAAAAAACCTATAAATAAAATATCATTTATGAGTAAAAATTTCATATGAAAACTATAAATTAAAAATCTTACTAAGGGAACATATATGTAATTTTATTATTTTAAAAAAAACTTTTAGAACCAATGTTTAATAAACTTTCAAGTATAGATTGGACAATTTTAAAAATCACTTCTAAAATCACTCAAAATCGATTTACACATAAATGTTCAAAATTGTTACTTTCAGAAAACTCCTGTACGTTGAAACTCCTAAGCAGGCCCTAAAAAGCTTCCCAGTTCCCCTTTAGTTATTTAATTTATTTTTTATTTTAACATCTTTGAAAAATAAAATATTTAAACATTTAGTAATAATTAAATATAATAATTTCACACCCCCTCATGCACCTCTCAATATACAGTACACAATATATATATATAATTCACATGTGACATATCCATGTTAATTTAATTTGAAACAAAAACAACAAAAACAAAAAGAAGAAGAAGAAGAAAGGCTCACATACATACAGTGGCGACAGGCTGGCGAAGGGCTGAGGTCGACGCCGGCCGACAGGCTACAGCAAGCAAGTCACCACTCCAACTCAGTCACTTAGCGTAGGGCTGCGCAAAGAATAAGGTTTTGTTTGCAATCAGTTTTGCTAACAGTGTGCTTGCAATCAATTTTGCTTCAGCCTTAAGAGGCATATGGACTATATGGGCTTTGGATAATATTAATGGGCCTATTTAAAAAAGTCCAAAGCAAAATTTTTTGTGGCCCAACAATGGCGACTGCCCTCTCTCCCAACTTGTAAATTATCCACTACAACGCAAATTAAATATTGTTATTGCATATTTGATGGCCATACAATAAACAATTTTGTGCCCTTTTTAACCACTTTTGGTTTATGGCGCTTTATCTTTATGAACCATTCTCGTTCATTTAAAATTAGTACAAAGATTTTCTATCTTGCCATCTTAATAGTAATTTTCTTATGACTTATAAGGTGTAAAAAAACTTGTAGAATAAGCTACCCCACAATTTCTCAATTACGAATGCATGTGCAAGTAGTAACGTTATCCCCATAAATCTAACGTTAGATTCGAATTTAGAGTTTATCATCGTTAATTATGTATATTCGCCTGATAAACTATTTTATTTTAACCTCTAGTCAACATACAAATGACTAGGAATGTCAATATCTAATGAAAGCCTTTGGACTTTCGTATGTAATGATATTACAGTTCCCATTTAGTACCGTGATTAACTCAACTTTAATTTGGTCATATCATGGTCAACACATAAACACAGATCCAATCATTCTCCGTATTAGCACTTCTGCCACACTTGCAATGACAGTTTTCCTATCGTTTCATTTCTAAAATTTGCATCAAAGTTTCTATCGTATATAAATAGACACGCAAGTCATGAATAATACACTTTGATTTGAACATCAACATCCATTCAAAATAATTGGATCCTATAGAGACAAACATATCACTAGTTATGCAAACATGGGTTCAATATATAGTGATCCAAAAGTTGTAAATCAAGAGACGAAACTTGATGAAAGACATGTCTTGTTAGGAAATAGATGTCTAAAGAGACGTGTATTTACAACAAAATAATGTGATTTTTGGAAATTATTTCAAAAAAGACAACTTTTCATTCAAATAATTTTAGAATATTCCATAATAATTTACATAATTTCCAATATTTTCACATATTTAAGTGACTTGAATTTAGCTTAATTTCTCATTCATTAAATAACGATTTTCACTTAAATAATCATCCAAAACCAATTTTCTATACAAAATTCCAATATGTCCACTATAGCTGCTGTTTTCATAGCCTCGTATATAATGCTTTACCTTCATGTGAGAGCAACCGCATATTTTTTACTTAAAATGGGAATGGATTTTTAGTAAAACTGAGAAGGAAGAAGTTTCATGGTAGACCACCACCTCTGTCCTTTTGAAAGTCGATGAATGAAATGGGGAAGACGATAGTGAAATTGGAAAGAAACGATTTGAAATTGGTTTTACATGTATGGGCTAAAATTGTCATTTCATATCGCCTCTTAGCCAAATATAATATTAGTGCTTAGTCCCCAACTTTAACTCAAAAGAAACTTACCAAATGGCGAGTCGGCTACAGAAGAGAGCTCCACATATCCAATATGTCCAACAAAAATATTCGAATTTAACCCATAATTGCAAACAATGTTGTTACGGGACTCCACCTCATCCGTCACGTGTTGGTCGAACTGAACTGGTGTTGTCACGTGGCAGACGAACTAAATCCATGTCGGACGAAGCGATTCTATAACTCCGAACTAAAACACTATTGCTCTACCTCGTAGAAGAACCGAACCCATCCGCTATTCACGGCGGATGCAAAGGCCCGCATTCCGCATTCGTTACGCCTCAAATCTGCCTCGCCACACCTCTACCAAAATCTTTTATGAAATCTATCCAAAGTTAAGTTCCTAACTGATTGATGGGACGTGTGACAGGCTACAAGCGGTCAACTCAGTTGCTATATAAAAAATCATTTAATGTCCGCCGGCCTATGGATTGACGACTGACACCTATGAAAGGATGACCCATCCGGAATCTGAAGCCACGTGTCTCCCTATCCAACGGTTCTCATATTTCCCTTTTTAAGTATAAATACCCCCGCACCATGGTAAGAAAGGGGTTCCATTTTTTCGAATCTTGGCATTCTAGGCTTTAATTCTGAAGTCTTCTACCATATTTACACACTCTTTCAACTACGTCCCCATGTGTCACGGACCGCAACTTCACTTAAGCCTCGTGACCCTATCGCAGCCGCAGTTTGTCCCAACTTCGACCGTACATTGTAA
>CAIGRN010093417.1:0-21202 GCA_903798345.1 Fraxinus anomala | reverse complement strand
ACACATTTTATAAGACTATATACTTTATCAACTCTTCAAACATATATTTCATCATCTTTTATCAAAATCTAATAAAATATGATATTTAGCTAAATCAAACATGGTAATAACATTGAAAATAAATTGAAGTTCAATAATATGATTGAAACAAATTAAAGTTATATGATCCAATTGAAAGCTCTTCATCGATTATATCATGGGATGAGACGAGACGAGACGACACGAAGATTTTAGTGAAATACTGGGCGAGGGAGGATGTATAAATTATCAATACTTCTATTTTTAACTGTCATCGTCCGTCTTTCTGATTCTTCTCAGCCTCTGTTCTCATGTAACCACCTAAAGTTGACACATCCACTCCTATCCCTGAAAACATTATTAGCCATCATCCTTATTTACTCAAAACAACCTCCATTCATATTACGAGTCAAACTGGATTCTTCATCCCCGATGATAATCAAATAACAGGCAGCCTAAACAAAAGTAGCCAACATGAACAAAGCCCTTCTCTTAGGAATATCGATTTTCCTCGTCGTTGGAGCAGTCATTAGTCTAATCGCCGGAGTAAATCATCATCATTCGACCACAGACGAGGACTGTCAGGTGCTCTCCACCACCACCAAGTCGATTGCTTCCATTTGTTCCCAAACCGATTATAAGAGGGCATGTGTCGATAGCATGTCGTCTTTGGCGAACAATGCTAGCGCCACTCCAAATGATTTTCTCCAGGCTGCAATTAATGTAGCCATTGAAGAGGTGCAAGCTGCAATGAATAGGTCTTTAAAGATTGGACAAGCAGCCAATGACTCGTTCCAAAAGATGGCGGTCGACGATTGCAAGGAGTTACTGGAATATGCTGTTGAGGAGCTGCAGGCATCGTATTCCATGGTGGGTGATAGTAACTTGCATACGGCCGCAGACAGAGAAGCCGAGCTAAAAAACTGGTTAAGCGCTGTTATCAGTTACCAGCAAACCTGCATAGATGGCTTCACTACCCCAGAGCTTAAGAATGCAATATCAAATGGAATTCTAAATGCTACTCAGTTAACTGACAATGCTCTTGCAATTGTCACTGCCATTCCTCAAATTCTGCAGGCATTTAACCTTCCATTACACACGGCTGCAACTGCAACTTCAACTTCTCGGAGATTGCTCGATAATAATCGTGATATGTTGGACAACGACGGGTTCCCTGCCTGGTTATCGGCTGGAGACAGACGAATGATGGCCAGCCAAAGCGGTGGACAACCAGCACCTAATTCGGTGGTAGCCCAAGATGGAAGTGGACAATACAAATGTATCAGTGATGCTCTTGCAGCATATCCCAAGGACCTCAAAGGGAGGTACGTTATCTACGTTAAGGCAGGAGTTTACGATGAATATGTGATAGTCACAAATAAGCAGGTTAATGTGTACATGTATGGAGATGGACCGCGAAAGACCATTGTCACTGGAAAAAAGTGTAGACGCGACGGTACCCAAACCTTCCAGTCTGCCTCATTCAGTGAGTTGCTCTTCAATTCCCTGTGTTTGAACACATAAATCCAAGCATGTTAAATTTGACAAGTTAATTAATCACATAGAATAAACATATCCTCAGGTGCAATTGGAAATGGATTTATAGCCAAGTCAATGGGATTTCAAAACACAGCAGGGCCTGAGGGACACCAAGCTGTGGCTCTTCGAGTGCAATCTGACCAATCTGCGTTCTATAACTGCAGAATGGATGGGTATCAAGACACACTCTATATCCAAACCCATCGTCAATTCTATCGTAACTGTGTCATCTCTGGTACGGTCGACTTCATATTTGGAGATTCAGCAGCAATCATCCAAAACAGTTTGATCATAGTAAGGAAGCCCATGGACAACCAAGAGAACACAGTGACAGCACATGGACGAAGTAATAGTCGGGAGACAACCGGTGTAGTAATCCAAAACTGCAGAATAGTTCCGGAGCAGTTACTAGAACCCTTAAGATTCCAAATACCAACATATCTGGGACGACCATGGAAGGAGTACTCGAGGGCTATGATAATGGAATCGACATTGGCAGATTTCATTCAACCAGCAGGATGGATGCCATGGGATGGAAACCTATATCTTGATACTCTGTATTTTGCAGAGTATGAAAACCGGGGACCAGGTGCAGCTACCGATAAGCGGGTGAAATGGAAGGGGTTTCATGTGATAACAGACAGGAATCAAGCACTTCAGTTCACTGCTGGTCCATTTATTCAAGGAGGACAATGGTTGAGGAGTACCAGTGCACCCTTCTTCCTTGGATTCAAAACCTAAGCAAGAAAACACAACTGGCCGGATTGCACACACATTTCATTTCAGGTAGAAAAAATACAAATCCTGTTATGCACGTACTAGGTTAGACAGGACTGTGTGAGGATATGAGAGGATGGACGAACTATAGATAATTGCCATCCCTGTCCTTTTCATCTGCAAATTTGCTTCTTCAAGATAGAACCACATTTCTTTCTTTCATAGTTATTCACTCAACAAGTGTAGAAACACATTTTGTAAATAGTTAGATTATGCTGTCCAATAAACACAGCAATAAAGTTATCGTCTTTTCATGAGGTACAAAACAAACTATTAGAAAGAGCAAAAGAAGAAAATAATAGCTTTCCCACCCCTTTCTGTTGATCCAAACCGAGATTTCAAAGGAGAAGCATTAACAAATAAAAAACTGCCATCATAAAGGGAATGACAGAATACGATAAAGAAAATATCAGAATAGTAACAAAAGAAAATTTTATCTACCAAATCAACCATCATAAATGAAAGATGCAGAATAAGACAAGTTACAAATTGAAAACACCAAACACAAAATTACATTATCCCGCACCAAAAACAGGAAAATAGTCATGGATCAAGTAGCCAAATTATACCATCAGTAGCTTCACGTCCATATTATACATATATAAAATAAATATTAAACCTCAGCTATAATCCCGCAAGTAAACCAGAACACTTGGCCACGTGACAAGACAAGTTCTTCAGTAAATTCCAGATTCCTCAGACAAGCTGAACAGAGAATTGAAAATCCATTTGTCCAAAGCAAATATGACAAAAAGTAAAACGGGAAGAAGGATGGGAGACAAACAAGGTAAACACTTGAACGTTGTAAAGATATGGTCCAGCAAGGTAGATGATTCAGTGTTCCAGTTTTCAATATTTATTAGCAGAATCGTACGAGCAAAAACAATGAAGATTGGGTCTTGATAAGAATATAAAAAAATTACACTCTCCTGCTAATCTAGTCCTACATGATATAAATCAAAAGGCACCTAACTGACCATACAAAGGAGCTTGTTAATTTATGAACCTCCTCACATCATTGCCAGCCATCTCTATTCATCACATAATCATAAAATTAAACATTTCAAACCAACTCCACCACCATACATCAAGAAAATAGAAACAAAAAATTACATACGACTAGACTTGGGTCAATCTGCAGCCATGAAGGGATCTGTATCGCCAAGATCAACTAACAATGGTTCTAATTTTGTAGAGTCTTCATCTTCTGGTACAAAATAAGTCGGAAATGGAAGTAATGATAAGTCTGGCTTCTTGTACACTGCATCTTTTATGAACACAAAATTTCCTGAAGCACCTGGAACCTGGAAAAGCGCAACAGTCACAACAGGGCATAAAAACAAAATTTAACTACAGGCTAGCTGACTTATGGACCACAACAAATTATTGGAAATTAAGATAGGGGAATTCACCAACATAGTTAGAAGCTAACATCTGCTGCCTTCAATTTGGAAGAGTACATGCATTTCAAATGGAAACAGGAAGGGAAAGAAAAGCATACTTGGCCTTTTACCCATATCAAGTTCCTGGCAGGGTCAATTTTGTAGACCCATACATTTTTAACCGTTCTTTGCTCGACAACCATGTGTCCAGGCATTTTTTTGCCTTTAAATACCTGTTCAAAAAGCAAAATATAATTGCAAGTGAATACAAAATACAATTTCAAGTGAATAACATTACAAAACAGATTCCACAATACAAGAATGAAATATCATCATCAGGAAAGGAGATGCACACCTTCCCAGGAGCATCCCTTTGACCAGTAGAACCAATACTTCGGTGTGATAATGATGCACCATGAGAAGCAGGCATACCTTTAAAGCCCCACCTTTTCATCCCACCCTACAAACAGAAGAAAATGAGAATACAACATTATGATGCAACTTCAGAAAAATTGTAACCTTTTATCAAAAGTGGCGTGGATTCATTATAGGAAGCAATAGACTAAAAATAATGAAATCTCAAGACCCGGACACAATTTTCATAACTGAACAAGTGCTTAGCATCAAGCTATTGTATTTTACTTTTCTTGTATAAAACATAGATTATACACCAGCCTTTTCAGGTTCCATTGCCGAAACGAAAAGAAAGGTCCTATTTCTTCTACAGATGTTACATTAGACAAAATGAAACTCAAAGCAAGAAAATAGACATGGATCCACTCACAAATGCCATTCGTGCTCAATTGACAATACTGTGTTCCAAATATAGTAAGAATTCTTTTTCTTTTTGTCAGGTAAGTGTGCAACATATTCTCCACATACCTTGTATAACCATAGAAGTGTACATGAGCTAAATTAAATACATTTATAAACCTTCAAAGTTTGAACTTCAGGAGCCGGACAGAAGTAGATACCAGTCATGGAAAATATTCGTTCAACTCAAAATTCTGAGAGGATCAATCCCGTCCAACAATCAACATGATTAGATATAATCAAAAAAGAAATTTCACATATTAACTTACAAGAACAAAACATCTAATTGGTTTGGATCCTCACCTACAAATCTACAGATATTCTATAACCTCTTTTTTTCATGGAATAACCTTATTACATACAGAGAACTACACAAATTTTGAATGAAGAGCTTCCCCATTTTAATGGTCAAATCAACAATGCTTCTTACAGACAAATGGAATGAAAAGCAGAAAAAAGAAAAGAAAAAGTGAAAACCTTTTTCCTTTTGTAATTTCAGTAACATCCACATATTGTCCAGCAATGAAATGGCGGACACTGATGGATGTACCAATTGGAAGAAGAGCATCTTCAGTCACTGGAAACTCCCTCAGCTTCCTCTTCATGGGTACACCCTGAGATCTGAAATGACCCACTTCAGGCTTCGTCAAATGTTTCTCTTTCTTTTGTCCACAGCCAATCTAGCTACACCACATCATCAAATCCATTAAAATAAAACAAAAGTTTCATCATGGTAACTACGTCTATCTAAGCAACACAGAATAAATTAGAATCATCTTATAGCATTAGGTAGCGCCAAATAATTAAGCATTTTCTATTGATGCTTGAACTTTAGCATAATCCCATTTAAGTGTCCAAAACCACTTCCATCAAAACAAAACCGCTTGACAATATTCATGCATTTGAAATAACTTGTGTTTGCGTGTGAAGAGTAAGAAAGTTGTGCTGGAAGCATTGAAATTCCACCCCTTCAAATTGGGATTAGGAATGATCTCTTTCAATTTCAATTAACTTTTATTGATTCAAATTCCAATTGAATGTTGCAAAGGCGACATGAAAGACTATTGAAAGTAAATTGGGCCTCCCCACTGCAAATGAAATGGGGAAAGACTTCACACAAATTTTAAACGATTTCTAACAAATTCCACAGCAAAGCCCAACTTTGAATCATTTCTAATAAAATTTGATTCCAACATCTGCAAAAATTAACTGATAGAATTACCCTTTTAAATGAGAAGGGTTAGTTTTAATGGCGTACAAAGCAAGAACTTTGTACTGAATCAAATCAAATAAAAAGAAGAAATCAAAAAGATAAGGGCAGAAATCCAATAACCTGAATTGCGAAAATGCCGTCTGTTTCGGGGGTTTTGACTTGGGAGACAATGTTATCGTCCACCCAAAGAATGGAAATGGGTATCCTAGCACCCCACTTGTCCCATAATGCTGTCATTCCACACTTGACGGCGATTACTCCAGTTCGCTTCGAGTACGGCGTCATTAGAGCGGGAAAGGCCTCGATGATTCGCGAGCTCGTGGGATCATCAATCTCATCATTTGCTGTATCGGCACTGAATGCTCTGAAGTGGGTAGTTGAGTATATTGGTGTAGTTTTGGGTGAATGTGAAAGTGAGAAGAGGAGCTGCCTATGACGAGAAACAAGGCCTCTTGACAAGGCCGACATACTGTTAGAGGGCAAACAATCAGAGGTGGGAGAGGTTCTCACTGTAAGTGTAAGGTTTTGGTTAGGGCAGGTTGGTTTACAGAGAAAACTTAAAAGACTTTTTACTACTGTTTAGCTACGATAATATTTATTTGTTTTCAGAATTATATTTTTATATTATCAGAATTATATAATTAAATTTATAGTAAAAAAATACGGATCTACAAAATGTGATTAAAATTAATTATTATCTTTGATTTTAAATTAAATTTAGATTTTTATTCCTACCGAATAGGAGATTAGTATATTCAACATTTTCCGTCATCTCAATAAAAAATGTGAAAAAAAATGCGTCGTCCGATATGATATGTTTTTATTTTACCTGTAGAACCACTAGTTCTTCTCAAGAGTTGGGTTGATCCCATTGTGAAGGAATCCAAATATATTAAGTCCTTTGGTGGGAATTAAAATTAAAATTTTATTTTTAATACATATTTTACAAAAGTTGATGAAATATATAGTTGAAAAGTTGTAGCTTTCATAAAATATATAATTGAAATTAATTTTTGATTTTAACCAAACATTATTTTCATTCTAGAATGCTTCGATCAATTGTGTGTAGAGGTGGAAATTTTATACATAATCAGTTGGACTGAAGTAGAATCATATCGAGCATCTAGTTCTATTTAAATTTAGAAAAAAATGTGGGTATTTCAAAATTGATTGGACCGAATTGAACATTCAATTCTAGAGTTAATTTAATCAATAATCACTGAATTTTGCTATAAGTTATCACTTACTCATTGAATTTTGTTATAAGTTACTACATGCTCATCGAAATTTAAAAAGTTATCCATTGTTCATCCAAATTTGAACAAAGTTACACATTAATCACTCATATTATTTTCATCAGTGTTACCTACAGCAAAGTTCAATGAGCAAATTGGTAACTTCTTTCAAATTTAAGTAAGCAAAGAATAAATTTTTAAATTCCGGTGAACAAATAGTAATTTATAACAAAGTTTACTGAGCAACGGGTAATTTTATTCAACTTTAGGTAAGCAACGAGCAATTTTTTAAATTTAAGTGAACAACAAGTGATCTTTTAAATTTCGGAGAGTAAGTGTAACTTATGGCAAAGTTCGGTGGGGAACGGGTAACTTTGTTCAAATCAGGTGATCAACGAGTAACTTCTTAAATTTTGATAAGCAATTTATAACAAAGTTCAGTGAGCAATGAATAAATTTTTAAAAAATCAATAAGCAAGTAGTGATATATAGCAAAGTTAAGTGACTATTGATTAAATTATCTCTCAATTCTACTTAAATTTTGAGTCAATCCAAGTTATTCAGGTTAAAAATCGAAAAGTTAGATTCTCAATTCTAATAACTACTTCAAAAACATATTTACCTAATCTTTTTTCTAGTAATATAAGCAGGCTCGAACCGAACCACCATGTGCCACTTGTAATTGTATGCATTTTGTATGAATTATGTTATTTAGTACTATTAATGTTAAAAAATAATAGTAAATAATTTATTTAATTATACTTATTCACACATTACTCATTTTGTATTGGCCATCCAATGATGTTTTGGCCAAAATCTAGCCACTCGATATCAATACCTTAGCCTCTTGGTCAGGGAATATTAAGGACAATGGAAATGAGAGAACAACCTTCAAATGCAACATCTTTTGGGGAACTCCATAATTGGATCATGAAGACACTAAAGAAACTTTGTAATCAGAATGCTTTCCTCAAAGATATTAATATCATAGGCAAAAAATTGGAAAAGACTTGTGATAAGCATTATTTACAAATCAAGTGCAACCATTCTATGAAAGATTGTGATTGCTGAGGAAAGAAAAAAATTCATAAAAGGAGAATGAAGTTTTCTCACAGAGAAGCTCCATTAAATTCTTTTCGGAGGAAGAAAAGATTTTTTCGGCGCAAATTCTCAAAAAAGAAAGGAAACAGATGTTTTATTTGTGGAAAGAAATGTCATTTTGCAAAAACCTATCCCAACAAAAAGAAGGAAAAAATTCTTCCCCAAATTTTCACTGCCACAAAAATTGACTATGGTGATGATGATCTTAAATCTCTGTTTTCTGAAGAGGAGGAACAAACACAGGAATCTATCATTGCTCTTGAATATGATTTTGATGAAAGCTTTTCTAATGAATCTGATGATGCGGAAGAATGTTATGGCATACAAACTGTTAATCCAACCTTCTTATCTGTTCTGGTGTCAATGATCGAAGTAAAACTCTTTACAGGAAAATATGAAAGGCCCATAACAGTTGCCGCACTGTTTGACACTGGCGCAACATCCTCAATTCTTAATCCTACTATTCTTCCTAATCACATGTGGAAAAATCATCGACAAATTTCCAAGTAGCAAATGGAGACAACTTTTCAACTGAAATAATCAGTAAGCCTGTCACAATCCAGTTCTTTCCTGAACTTGGTATTTCTCACAAATTACTAGGTTCTTCTTTACCTGGTAAAGATATTATTATTGCATGAGATATCATCAAACAATTGTAGGAAAATAATGTTATTCCTCGCCCAAATGGTCTCAGATATAAGTCCTATTTTCAGCCTTACATACAAATGACCACATACTTTACCTTGACCATTCCAAATATTACAGAAACATTAATCCAAGATTGTTGTGCAGAATCTCATGCAAATTTCCTTACTAAATGCACAAACCCACTTTGGGAAAACCCAGATTTTTTCATTTATCTTCCATTCAAGAAAAATGAAGATATCAATCCTACAAAAGGCAGCCATCTTGGAATGAACCCAGAACATCTTCAATTAGCCACTAAAGAACTTACCCAACTACAAACTGACTTATTGAACCAACAACTTCACAATGAGCGTTTCAGGCATTTTATGTCAACAAAAAAGTAAACAAGTTCGAGAAAAACTCAGATTGGTCATAGATTACAAGCCGCTAAATGATTTCCTTGCAGATGATAAATTTCTTCTTCCAGACAGAAAAAAAAATGTTTGCAAATCTGTCTCAGGCAAGGATTTTCTCAAAATTTGATCTTAAGGCAGGATTTTGGCAGTTGGGAATCAAATCTAAAGAAAGATACAAAACAACGTTCTGCATTCCAAACCATCATTACCAGTGGACGGTTATACCCTTTGGACTAAAGACTGCCCATTCTCTCTTTCAGAAAGCAATGCCAAGAATTTTTGATCCATTACTAGATACAACTCTGGTTTATATTGATGATATCTTGTTATTTTCTGAAGATGAAGAATCTCACACTAATCCACTCTCCAGATTTACAGATCTTGTCAAGCATTATGGTGTTATTCTTTCTCAAAAGAAAATGGTGATTGGTGTTCAAGAAGTTGATTTTTTGGGCATGCATAAGATGGTCAGTATTCACTCCAGCCTCTTGTTGGCAAAGAACTTCTTAAATTTTCATATGAAAATTTGACAAAAAAGGAAGTTCAACAGTTTCTTGGAGTTGTTAATTACATGGCAGATTTTATTGATCATCTTTCATCAATCATTCGACCACTACAACTCATGCTTAAAAAAAAATTCACCTCCTTGGTCATCAGCTTAAACCCAAGCAATCAAAACTATTAAACAAAAAATCAACGATCTTCCATCTTTGCAAAGTCCTACAGATGGAAAACGCATCCTTCAAACAGATGTATGTAAGTGATTGTTTTTGGGCATCAGTTTTACTTAAAGAAAAAGATGGAAAGAAAAAAAATTTGTGGATATAAAAGTGGTTTATTCACAGAATCAGAGAAGCACTATCATTCTACCTTCAAAGAAATTATTGTAGTAAAAAAATGAATTGAAAATTTTCAGTTCCATCTCATTGGACACAAATTTTTGGTAGAAATGGACATGTCAGCCTTTCCAAAGATGCTCTCTTTTAAGAGAAAATAGATTCCAAATTTTCAACGTCTTATGTGGGCAGAATGGTTTTCAAACTTTGACTTTGAAGTCAAACATATCAAAGGAAAACATAATTTGTTATCAAATATTCTCTCTAGACCAAAAATCTCTCCCATAATTTCCCAACTCAATCCAATCATTTACATGATGGATTCAAAATCTTCAAATTCCTTCCCTCACATTCAAACTTTCCCTCTTGAACTCAATGAACTCATAAAAACCAAAACTCTCAAATCTAGATCCAAAGATCTCATGCTCAAATATCAATCTATTGTGATAAGAAAGATTGAAATTGACACACTTGGTGGTTTTGGATTTCATCCAGACTATCATTTCTTCACACTTTTCCGTTTTGATCCAAAGCACATACCACTAAAATTTTCAAAAGAAACTCTTTGTTTCTTTGATACCTTTTGGAGTTTTGGCAAATTGAAATTTCTTTTAATATTTCTGATGCACTTGATTCATTTTTTCAAATGAGCCTGGATTTTCCATATAGAACAATTAATCATTTTGCAAAAAGGTTTTTTTGAATTGTTCTATCCAATTTTCTATTTGATCAAAATGTTTCAAGCATTTTCTTTGAAATTCAAAGATCTTAGAATCTCCAAAAATAATGTTTATGTGATCTTAGTTTTTCAAAGAGATGGATATTTCACTGAAGCAGAAACGTATGCTCATTTTTCTCATGTTAAGAAGTATACAATTCAACAATTCAACTTTCATTAAAATTGGGAGCACTATCCAAAAGAATTTTGAGAATCTCAAATGCGTATGGTAGAAATTAATCAGACAATTCCTCCACAAATTTGGCCAAACTATGAAGATGATACACCATGGGAAGCTTTACCAATGGAATACACTCAAAAGATCGAGCAGAATATTCAAGTCTATCAAGAAACACATCTTCAAAGTTCTTACACTGAGAGAGATCCAGAATATGACTATGCATTTGATTATCAATTTGGACAACTTTATCAAGGAATGCCTATACAAAGTCTTGGTGAAACATCAAAGTTTTCAGAAAACGCTCCAGAATGACGCTAGCTAAGGAAAAAACAAATAGAAATTTCAGAAAAACTTATTGACAGTTTGGACCGTAGCTTAAAAAAGGAAAAAGTATTTCTTGAAAAAGAAATAGAAAAAATTGTAAAAGAACTACATACAGACACCTGGTGGAATCCAATAAAAAGGAAAAAAGAAAAAGCAGAAGTAGAATCAAGCAAAAAATCACCACAAAACCTAATATCAAGTCAAATAAATGAACAATTTCCCAAATAAATTATGATGACAATATTTTCCAAGATTTACAGGATCCATGGCCAAATGAAACTCAAGACATCAATATACCCTGGTTAAATCAATATGATTTACCCTTATGTCCAGAAGACTCTATGAATCTTGACACACCATGACAAGACAAAGACAGCACCACATCTACTTTATTAAAGCAAATCTTGCTTTATTAAAGTTTATTTGTCTGTTTGTATAAAATTTACTTTATTAAAATATGTTTGTATAAAGTTTTATTATATTATTGTTCTACATGATAAGGTTTGTATTGTATAATAACACGTGTCCATTATGTTGGAAGACGCATGAGTCTTACGGGTATTTTTAAATATTGTTTTCCTCTATATAAGGGGAGCTCTTCCTCTTTGTAAGGCATTCGAAGTCATTCAGAATTCAATAATATTCAGTGTGCTTTATACATCATGTTATTCTAAACTCTTCCAATTCTTACTTAATTTCTGAAGGTACAAAGTAATTATAGATTTGAGTGATATGGAGTAAGATTAGAGTAGAAACATAGTATGATCTGCAGTTGCACCTTCATGATGAACTTATGCATCAAAAAGTGTTGTACTGACTTTATGATCCGTCCGGGGTTGTAGGAATTGACAGCAAATCCAAAAGTCAGGCCCTTTGTTGAACCTGTTTAGGTGTTGTGTGGGCTAGAATACCTTGATTTGTTGCTAGATTGCTACTACTCCGCCAATTAAATCATGGTACTCTAGCCCACACAACACCTAAACATGTTCAACAAATGTATGTTTAATTGACAAAATATTTCATCTTGTCTTATGAGGAGGAATAGGGTGTCGACACGGAACATGATCCTGATTTGATTTTAATTCATTTTTTTTTTAAAAAATTAAATTTTAATTAAAATAAGTAAAATAATACTAAAATCATAAATAAAATAAATTGAGCAGCAAATAAAAATATTTTACTCTGTCATGCCTCTTGAAATATTATACCCATGTCTCTAATATTTTAAAATTGTGACATCCGTGGCCATGTGGTTAACAAAATGTGCTAATGAACCTTATATCACCAAGTAATACCCATACAATGTCTTGGACGAGTTAAAGCAAAGTGATACATTTCATAAACATTGAGAAGTTTTTCTATATTATCTAAATGAGTCTCTGTTTGACAATTATTAAAATAATTTTTTTTCTCAAACTCATTTTCAATCATACATTCTCACGATATAAATATTTTGCACTTAAATCTCAATTCTTTTCTACTTTTTAATCATACATTCTCAAAGAAAATATAAATCTATTTCCATTAAAATTATAATTCATTTTTCTTTCTTTCCTTATTAATCATACATTCTTCAATAAAATAATATTACGTAATCCTAAAACTTTTTTTTTCTTTTTTAACCACAAAATTTTCAAAAAAATAATATTCCAACCATTAAAATTTCAAATTATGGGGGCCAAAGGGGGCTTATATTCCAAAGAGACTCATTTTAATGATTGTCAAACATGGGCTAAAAGTTGAAATCTTTGTTTGAATTATTCTGAAACGAGAATATCCTCTTGGAAAATTTAATCTTTTAACTTGATATCACGCGAGTGTTACATAGTCATATAGTGTTCAATTAAAGAAAGACTATCAACTACCAATTGAGTGACTATTTGATGCAGTATTTCGTATTTACAGCTCCGATTCGTCGGCGTCGTCCAACGAAGAAAGAAAAAAATGAATGTTGGGATTTACTTTTTTAATACTACTCACGAGTTTGATCGAACAAGCACAAAACAATAAAGAATACAAAAGCAGAAAATAAATAACACAACACAAACGATTGTTGACCCAGTTCAGCCAAATGGCCTAGTCTGGGGGGCTCAGAAACAGTCCAATCCACTAATGCAAACCACCTTCCATAAAGAGAGAAAGTTACAGAGAACACTCAGAATCAATATTTTGGTCATCGATCATAAGATCTACCAAAACCCCAGAGATCGAACTCACAGATTTCACACCACACTTAGAGAAAATTTTACAAGACCATCTTCTATTTCAGGCTTGATTATACACCCAGATCTACCTCTAAATGCTAGGATTAATATAGAGAAATAACCAAGAAAAAGAAATTACAAACTCTACGCAAAGGAGCCAAGAAGAGAGAGATAAACGATGAGTCCATAACGAATGAAAAGTGAATGACTCAAACAGTAACCCAATGGATGATATTATCTCAAGAATAGATCTCAGCCATTGATTCAATCCAACGGTCTTCATTGATTCAAACTAGCACAATCCAAGTGAATCACTTAGCTACCAATAAGTGGTTGACATTTAAGCAGGTGAAGTTAAAATAATCAGCCAAGCCAATTGACACAAATAACACCAGTTCAATAGTGTTTTGAGAAACACAACTCTCACATTCTTCACCTTAGTTCTCAATAACACTTTCTTTTTCGGTTGCGGAATTGCACATGGTGGACTGTTCATCATCATTGCCCAATACCTGCAAGAAAATCACCTTATGTCAATATGTAATAAAGACAAACACAACTTAAACTTTCCAACATGCAATATTTTTGTTCCCATATCTAAGGAATTTTTGTCAGTATGTATCTTAACAAGATTAACTTCACATTGTCAGTACTTTACCTCAATATGTTTTGACCTTTCATGATAGATAGGATTTTTGCTAAGTAATAAAGCACTTTGACCATCAGTAAACATTATAGGAGTATCATGCATGAAGTTCAATACTTTTAAGATTCCCTTAAGCCAAATACATTCTTTAAGGGCTTCAGTTATGGCTACATATTCAATCTCAGTGCTGGATAAAGTAACTAAAGGCTGTAACTGTGATTTCCATGTTATGCAGTTATCATCGAGAGTAAAGAAATAGGCTGTAGTTGATTTTCTATTGTCCTTGTCTCCAGCAAAATCAGCACCCATATAACCCTTAAGAGTTAAGTTTTCAGATCTCTTCTCATATACTAAACCCAGATTTAAAGTTCCAACCAGACCTTAATAACCATTTCATCCCAGCCCAGTGTAGTTTTCCAGGGTTAGACATGAATCTACTTAGGAAACTGATGAAAAAGAAAGATCATGTCTGGTAGTGATCATGGCAAACATAACAGAACATATGGCATTAGCATAAGGTATATTTTCAATCTCTTTTTACTTCAGTTTCAGAATTAGGAGTATGGGAATGAGAAAGATTCATATGACCAGCAAGAGGAACATTCACAGATTTGCTATCTTTCATACCAAATTTGGTTACAACTTTATTCAAATAAGCTTCTTATGAAATAGTTAACCTATTTTCAGCCATATTTCTATTTATAACCATCCCAAGAATCTTTCTACCATTCCCTAAATCTTTCATGTAAAACTCAAATTTTAAAAGATCCATTAACTTCTTAATTTGAGACTTGCTAGGACCAGCCAAAAGCATATCATCAACATTACTCTTAATGTTATTATAGTATAAGCAAGTGTTAAATTCACTTCTTTTAAACTCTATTTTCAACATAGAGGCATCCAACCTCTTGTAGCATTGTCTTGGACTTTGTTTAAGCCCATACAATGATTTTTTCAATTTGCATACATAATCGGATTTACCTGTAGCCACAAAACCTTATGGCTGACTTATGAAGATATCTTCTTCCAATTTCCTATGCAAAAATGCAGTTTTGAGACATCAAGTTGTTCAAGTTCCCAATTGAATTGAACGAGCCAACATCAATCTGATTATCTTATACTTAATCACATGTGAAAATATTTTATTGTAGTCAACTCCTTCTCTTTGAGTGTACCCTTTAGCAACTAACCTTACCTTAAACCTTACAGGATCACTAGGACTAAGGCCCTATTTCAATTTGTGGGTCCATTTACATTGAACCAATTTTTGGTCTTTAGGTTTCTTAACAAGTCTCCATGTTTTATTATCACTTAAGGACACATTTCTTCCTACATAGCCTTTATCCACTTCTCAGAACCTTTTCCATTAATTGCTTCTTCATAAGAAGCAAGTTCAATTTGTTCAAGTGATTCACCTGAGACTAGTGTAAAGTCTGTCAGGTTGAGAGATTGATACCTAGGGTTAGGCCTGATTTGCCTTCTCTATCTATCCCTAGTTAGTTGATAATCTTGATTAGATGGCTGAACATCAGTTTGTTCAGTTTCAACAGGTTCAGATTCTGTTTCTGATTCATGATGTGTAGGATTAATATCATTATATCCAGGTTTAGGTAAATCAAATTTAGCAAGCTTCACCTCAATCTGAACAGATTTTTCAGTTTCAGTTTTGTTGGATTTATGAGAATTCTATTTTAGGTAGGACATTTCAGATTCATTAAAGACAACATTTCTGCTGTTAATAATCTTGATACCTTGAACCCTTAAAACCCATAACCTGTAACCTTTTACACCTTCTGGATAGCCTAACATCACACATTTAACAGCTCTAGGCTCCAGTTTTCCCTCTGACTGATGTGCATATGCTGCACATCCAAAAACTCTTATGTGATTTAAATTTGGAGGCTCCCTAGTCTACAATTCTTGTGGAGTCTTAAAGTTTATACTGCTGGAGGGTGATCTATTAATCAAATATGCTGCAGTGCATGCAGCTTCAGCCCAAAAACCTTTGGCAAGGCCAAAGCTGATCAACATACACCTAACTTTATTCATTATGGTCCCGTTCATTCTCTCAGCGACTCCATTCTGTTTAGGTGTGTACTTAACAGTTCTATGCCTTACTATTCCCTTTTGATTACAAAATTTATCAAACTCAAAATTGTAGAACTCAAGCCCATTGTCAGTTCTTAATGTTTTTAATTTCTTCTCTAACTAATTCTCAACAGACTTAAGTCAGGTTCTGAATTTCCCAAAAGTTTCAGATTTAGCTTTCAAAAGATAAATCCAAACTTTCCTAGAGTAATCATCCACCAAGTATAAGAAGTAATTACTTCCATCAAAAGTGGAATGCTTCTTAGGGTCCCATAGATCAGCATGAACATAGTCCAGAGGTCTGCTAGTTCTATGTGAGTTTTCTTCAAAGCTCACCTTATGAGACTTGCCCAACACACAAGTCTCACAGAACTCCATATTTTCAATGTCATCTTTTCCAAGTAATTTTTGATTACTTAAAGATTTCAACCCTTTAAAACCAATATGACACATTCTATTGTGCCACAATTTAGTTTTATCTTTATTAACTATAAGAAGACTAGAATCAGGTGTTGTTTCAATTTTACCTTCAAGATAGTATAGTCCATTTCTTTTAGACCCTTTCATAACTATTAGAGATCCCTTCATAATTTTCAGGACTTTATTTCCAGATTTAAAGGTATATCCCTCATCTTCAAGAGTCCCTAAGGAAATAAGATTTCTCTTTAGATTTGGGACATATCTTACATCTCTGAGTTGCCTGACAATGCCATCATACATTCTGATGGCAATGTTACCAATCCCAATCACAATTTGAGAATTATTGTCTCACATATAAACCTTCCTAGGTTCAATTTCTTTGTAATTACAGAACCAAGACTTTTCAGGGCACATATGAAAAGTACATCCTGTGTCCAGAATCCAGTTTTTATCAGATTCTTCCTCATTCAAATTAGGACATGTAAACTATCTAGTTCAGAAATAATGACATGATTATTCAGATCAGTATTGTTTAGGTCCGTTTGTTTCTTTTTCCAGTTAAAACAATCCAGTTTGAAATGTCCTAACTTTCCACAGTTATAACATTTCTTGTTACTTCTGTCTTNTTATTATGGAAATTAAATTTTTTCTTTTCAGTTATTCCCCTAACGAACAAAGTTTCTTCTCTAGAATTAGTTCTATGATCTCTCTTTAGTTCTAATTCTCTGGATTTTAATGCATCAATCACAATAGCTTGTGTGAGAGTGGCCCTGCCATATTTTATGGCATTTCTAATCTCTTTATAGGATTCGGGTAAATAATTTAGCAATATGACAGCTAAGTCTTCATCCTCAAACTTATTATCATTATGTGCTAAGTTCTTAACAATTATGCTATAGTCACTTAGATTCCCTTTCAAATCCTTCCCTGGGTCCATCTTAAAACTAAACAATTTTTCTAACAAATATATCTTGTTAGGCAGAATCTTAGTCAAGAACAAGGCATCTAATGCATCCCATAAAGTTCTAGCAGTTTTAGCACTATCTATTTGTCTAACAACATTATCATATAAATGTAGAATTATAGAACTGTAAGCAATTTCATTAATCTCTTCAATTTCAGTAGGTTTAGCTTTCAACTCATCAGAAAATGTTTCAGGATCATCAAGGGCCTTTGCAGCCCTTTGTTGGACCAAAATGGCTCTCATTTTCTGTTTTCATATCGAGTAATCCCCATTTTTATCGAATTGTGATAATTTGACCTTCTAACCTATTACAGATTCTGTAAAAGGATGGCTTGCAGTCGTGGACATAATAGAAAAGGTTTTGAAAAACAATTTTCAGATGATCAATGTAAAAAGAAAAATAGGTTTTGAACAATATTTAGAACTTGAAGTACTATAAGGCAAATAGTTTACAACAATGAATTAAATTGATCAAGAAACCTCAATCAGATGTAAGTGCAGGTGTGAATGAAGCACAAGCAGTTCACAGATATATGATACAAGTACATATGATTTCAAGATTACAAATCAATCACAAGAATTCACAGACATGTAATCTAATGATCATATATCATTTCAAGAAAGAACCACAAACCAAAATGTTAAGGCAAGTTTGGAATGATCTTACCAATTACTGTTGAAAAATAGTAAGGTTAACCTCAAGCCTTCAGTCAAGCTCAGTCAATCAAAGCCAACAATAAGTCAACAACCCACAACATACAAAACAAAAATAGAGGAATCAATATAGATAAAAAACAAGATGCCAAATAAAAATAGTAATACCGCCTGTTTAGACCTTTGAAGGTCTATACATATATATTACTATAGAAAACCCAAAAAGATTATGGAAGTGTACGACCAAATCCTAATCAAGCTCTGATACCAGTTTTGTTGGGATTTACTTCCTTAATACTACTCACGAGTTTGATCGAACAAGCACAAAACAATAAAGAATACAGAAGCAGAAAGTAAATAACACGAACACAAACAATTGTTGAGCCGGTTCAGCTAAATGGCCTAGTTTGGGGGGCTCAGGAACAACCCAATCCACTAGTGCAAACCACCTTCCATAAAGAGAGAAAGTTACAGAGAACACTCAGAATCAATGTTTTGGTCATCGATCATAAGATCTACCAAAATCCTAGAGATCGAACTCACAGATCTTACACCACACTTAGAGAAAACTGTACAAGACCAGCCTCTATTTCAGGCCTGATTATACACCCAGATCTACCTCTAAATGCTAGGATTAATACAGAGAAATCACCAAGAAGAAGAAATTACAGACTCTACACGAAGGAGCTAAGAAGAGAGAGAAACGAAGAGTCCAAAACGAATGAAAAGTGAATGGTTCAAACAGTAACCCAATGGATGATATTATCTCAGGAATAGATCTCAGCCATTGATTCCATCCTCCAACGGTACTTCATTGATTCAAACTAGCACAATCCAGGTGAATCACTTAGCTACCAACAAGTGGTTGACACTTAAGCAGCTGAAGTTAAAATAATCAGCCAAGCCAATTGACAGGAATAGCACCAGTCCAATAGTGTTTTGAGAAACACAACTCTCACAATAAAGAAGCTATGATGCGTCACGTAAAATTTGTTTATTTATAAATGATAACTGCGTACAAGGAAGACGTACAAAATTTATAATTGCTTGTAAATTTAAGGCCTTTCGATGAATCAGATCTCTATTCATACATCTCCCTAAGGTATATATTGTAAAAGAAGGAAAAAATATTCTTAAATTGATAGGGCTACCTTTCATTTTACCTTCAGTGTTTACTTGGACTTCCATTTCACCACGTCAGTAAATTGTTGAAAGCAACCATTTTGTTCCTTTCTTTTGTTTTCCTTACTAAGTTCACATGGAAGAGCTGAAATTCACTGATATTTGGGTTCGAAGTCATGCAGGTTTACGACGTTACTTGGTCAGTTCAATGTACAGAAGTTTGTGACTTCTCTAAGGATGAATGGGTTCCGGAAAGGGTCAGATTCATCGTGGTTGCAAAATATTAGGAGACATCTTTCTGATCAATCTTTCTATGGCCTCAACTTCTGTTCGGATTTGTTGTTAACACCTGACTATGTAACGACACTTGGCTTAGAAATGCATGGTGATCAAAAGACTCCTAGAAAAAAAAAAAGCAATACTTCATCACTAGGCAAGCTTGTATGAGCATGATCTCTAAATTAAATTTGTACTCTTTTTGATGGAGGATTTTTATAAACCTTTATCCTCACTATATTGGTAAAATGTTTAGTCATTATGTTGCTTGTGAGTGAGGAAATAACATTTTCATGATGTACTTTGTATTTCCTCTGTTCTAATTTGTTGGCATTTATCAAACTATTTTTGCCTCTTCCAAGTAACTATTTCTCTTATTTTACGTGTACCCGGAATGCTACTCCTAAGTGACCTCTCACACACAACAATCAGACTATGCATTGGCAAACAGATGCTTCATTTTGAGCATAAAAGGTAAATTTTGATGGATTCAATTGTTGGATGCATGCCCATGCCCAACTCCTGTACCCAAACTCCTAGAACTTCTTATGATCTGTTTCGTAATGGTGAAATATAAGGTTACATATTGATAATGATAACACCTTATGTTTTCTTTGCAGTTTCCATGTCATAATTTCACTGTGGAGGCAGCTTCCCCAGCACTTTTTGTTGATCAGCATGGTAACTACTGGGATGTTCCATTCTCTGTGTCAATGGATCTTGCACCAATTGCTTTTGATTCTGGTACAAGCTGTCGTTTCTGCATCAACCATACATCAGGTACACCGAAACCATATGAAGGCCAGCCGACCAGCAAAGTTCCTGCTACTTTACTTCCAGGTTTCTGCACCAAATGTGCAGTTTCGTTCAGGAAAAATATTGACATTTGGAGAAGCGAAGCACCAAAGATAAAAATAGTGCAACCATATGATATCTTCCTCTCTAGCCCTCATATTTCAGCATCAGTAATCCTAGGTAAGAACGGTCAGCTTTGTCTGTAAGTTCAAATACTAAACCGAAGTGATCAATACCCTATCGTATGGGTTTGCTCATGATTTTGTTTAAAAGAAAACACTGTAAGTAGGGTGTGTTCCAGAGGAAGCAAAATCTTGTTTTGTTTGATAGCGAGGTTGTATGACTGCTCTTGAGACAATATTTCACTTGTTTATCGCCTATTGGGTAAATAAAACTTAAATGACGAAGAATTCTAATTTTCAATTTAGACCTGATTTTTTTACGAGTAATGATTGAGAGCATGGACTACTGTTTCCTGTAATAACCCAAAGCATATATATATTGTGCACATATGATGTCTACATGCTTATTGATTATTTTTTAACCTAATTATTCATGGGAGCAGTTATTTAGCTTAACATAAAGCTATTTTCATCAGTTAATTTTACTTCTCTGAAAGCTGCATCTAGTGTTCTTTTCTTGGTTGTATGTCCTTGGCACTGTAGGTGCTGTCATCACTGCATCTATTGGAGAGAATTCAATCAGAGCCAAGGTAGAAGAAGGGTCATTGAGTCAAGAGGCTTCAGTCTTCAAGCCAGAGGAGCAAATTCTGCTGTTTTAACTAATTTATTTGCAAGTGTATCACTCTCTGCTCAGCATGGAAATTTCCAAAGGTTGTTTCTAGATCTTACTC
>CAIGRN010093391.1:0-26163 GCA_903798345.1 Fraxinus anomala | reverse complement strand
TTTTTTTTAAAAAAAGGAAAAATAAAACCAAAAATAAATTAAGAAACTCGATAAAATTATTTTGAAATGTGATAATTTGAAAGTGACATTTGAGCAATTTCACGTGAATGTCTCGGGACTTAATCATGTCGTCAACAAGATTAAATCTATCGATTTGTTAGGATATACAACAATAGGTGTTTTGATAAGAAGATCGTAATACTCCTTACTTGTTAAATTAGAAAATTCCGTTTCACTTATATTATAAATAAGTAGTGAGGCTATTTGCTATTTTTGGCAAAAAAATCACAATTCACCAATAATTCCTCTATTATTAATTAATTATGACAAAAAGGCTCAATCTTAATTAAAAAATATTTGGAGACAATGAGTGAATTTATTTAAAAATAATTTATAATAGAAAATAAGCTGAGCATTGCAAATTGTCGCAAGAATAGCAATCTTTTCACATTTCACAGCGTTGAATCCAAAAAAAGCAGACACATGATGGAATCATGCAACTACACAAAGTCCATGTTCAATAACTTGATGCTGCATTTTCATTCCTCTCTCTAGAAGAACAAATTCTTCAAAACTTCAATTTCAATATCGGTGAATTTTCACAAATTACTGACATATACTATATATAGAATTTTTTGCAGTAGAGAATAGTCATACTTTTGCATACCACCTGGCAACTGCACAAAAGTTCATATTTCCAGGCGTGCTTTCAAGAGAAACCCAATAGGGAAGAAAGGAGGAAATTCAATTAATCGAAGCCCACGGTAAAAGTATCTCCTGGAGTTCGGTAAAACCCATTTTTAACTTCTGTTAATCAAATCCCAATCCCAAGATTTTCGATCCCATAAGACCAGCTTAATTTTGCTTTTACTATAAAAGTTTATCTTCTCGCTTCCCTTTCCACTCTTTTCGGGGGGTTTCATAGACTTTGAAGTTTTTTGTTGGGTTTATGTTAACTTTTGGAGAAATTAAGAAAGTGGGTTGGCTTGAAAGATTGGATTTTGGAACGATTAAAAGCTAAGTTTTTGGGTTGTGGTGGTTGTTGATATTAATATATGGGGTTTTACTGGTTTTGAGGCATTTGGTAAAAATCCAATATTGAGCTTTTGAAGGGTGGTTGTACATATATATACAGATATATAAGTATATAACGACAGTCGAAATGGTGAGTGGGAATTTGTTTCACAGTAGAAAGAATTCTTGGCCACCGGCGGAGTATATCAACCGAAACACACTGCATTTGGTGAGCTTTTCTTTCTTTTTCTTTCTTTTTTTTGAATATTTTATTGGTAAAAATCTTAATATTTTCATTGATGTTCGATTTTTCAAAATATAATGGCACTTGAATATCTTGTTTCGAGAATTATCTTTATGCAATCCATTTAGGCTTTGGGTCATGATTTGCTTTTGAATTGGTAGAGGTGGTGCAATTGAAACTTGAATTGGATATCTGATGATTTGGTCATTTTGCTATCCTTTGCTGTATTTAGGCTTTATCTTTAAATGGAGGCCAAATAATGAAAGAAAAAATGAAATGTGCATTTATTTTTTATTTGAATAAACAGCCTATGTTACAATGGATAACTTTGTTTTGGTGGGTGGGGAGTTTATAGATTCTTAGACCTTATTAATTTACTCGTCATTTTCTATTTCTCAATGCATCATTTTCGCTGATTTTTGTTTTGAAAAATAAAAATAAAAAATGTAGGAAGTTTGGATCTACATGACCAACATTTAATGTTTTTAGCTCCATTCTCTATGCAAGTCTGTCAATTTGCCCTGATTTTTCTTTACTCTCAAAACCTACTTGACTGTCTGAGTTTTTGCTGCAGCTTGATTTTGATAGTGCTGCTCCTCCCGAACAAGCATGGAGAAGGAATTTAAATAGCCATGCTAGTATTCTTAAAGAATTCAGTGTTACATTTACAGAAGCAATAAAAATGGTAATAAACACACTCTTGTGATACTTAACAATAGGCGTGCATAATATGCTCTATTCTCAGTTCTCAATCAATCTTTTCCTGTGCTTATTGTTGATTTTAGTTTCGACTTGGGTTACGTTTGTGGCATTATATACGGGAAGAGGCATCCCATGGAAGGGTAAATCCCTTATCCTTTTAGCATTTGGTTATTTACCATTTTTCTTCATGGCAATGATACTTTCTATTCTTTTTTAATGTTCAAAAGTCTGTAAGAAGCAGGCTTGTTCTTTAAGCAGTCTTACCGTTAAACTTATTTTTCATCTACTGTCATAGAAAGCACCAATCGATCCTTTTACTCGAGAGAGTTGTAAGCCTTCGGCATCACAAGGAGTTCCACTCGGAGGAATGGGGTAAGTAGTGGGTGAACTTTATGATAACTATTCTTTATGTATCTAATATTCTTGTCCACCTAATGGAGGGTCACTCTTTTTAATATGACAGAAGTGGAAGTATATCCCGAGGTTTTAGAGGGGAGTTCAGGAGTTTTCAAATTCTTCCCGGTATATGTGAGACTTCTCCTGTCATGGCCAATCAATTTTCAGTAAAGTCCTTCTCTTGAACTTATAATTTAATGGCAATTTCCTGTTGAGCTTGATGTTTGTGCTACCTATATGCTGATAAGGATGCAATTTGTTTGTGTAATATTGAATGGACAACAGTCCAACATAGCGCTTGGTATTTAAAATGTTCATCGGAAACTTCTCTGTACTATAACATTTTCAATTTCTACCAGTTCATTTTTTTTCTTGTATACAACTATCATGCATCAACATTTCTAGGAGGCTGAACGCATTGTATTTAGAAACTTTCTTTGGCGTGTATAATGCATTTCTATATGACTTAAGTCTGAAGCAAAAGTTAGCTGTGAGAGGAAGTCTTTATGTCATTTCAAATGTCCGACCCTTTTTTTTTGAGCCGTGTGTAAGTGCTGTCCCGTCCCCTTTTTTCGTTTAGTGAATCTTTTGGACCACATAAATTACTGATGGAATTTTAGCAAAATCAAATTGCACTATCTGAAAATTAAGGTATCGAAGAAAATAGATATTGTGTAGTAATTCTGGAGCGTCATTGTTGCAACTTTATGTCAAGGGATTCTACTTGCATTTGTTTATGGGAGAATATATTTATTGACAGAGATTATGGTACTGTCTGGTGAGATTTTATTCGGGACTGTGTCTTGACATCTAAAGTAGATTGAGCTGAATGCTCAGTTGATACCAAACTCTGAATGATGTTCTTCATATTTATTATTTTGTTTGAAATTTTCCGTTATAATAATCTTTTGCCATGGTTTTACCTTTGCAGATATACTTTATGAATCCTTGAAACATATATATTGAAGAATAATTTTCTTCTAAAAAATTTCCAGGGTAGCTTATGATTGCTTGTGATTATCTAATCATTCATTCGATACTGCAGATTTTCATATCTCGAGATGGAGGGAACAAAAAATATGCATCAGTTCTGGCTCCTGGCCAGCATGAAGGGTTAGGGTAAGGAGAATAATAATTGAATTTTAAACAGAAATTTTCTACATCTGATCGGTTTTAAAACCAATTTTAACAGTTCTCTTGCTTTTGGATCCAAGACAAGAAAAAAAAAAAAAAAAAGCGTTCTTTGACTATTTATCCTATTTGCTATATTCATATTCATCAATATCTGCTAGCAGTTTTTGGTATTTATTTTCTCTGTTCTGCTATCAAGTTGCTTTTTAAGACTGTACAAAGGGTATGGTTATTATATTTTTATACCAAATGGCCAGGACCTATTGAATTACTGTTTTTGCTGTTAATGATGTTATTTGTCACCATCATTTTTGGCTTTCGACATAGACTTTTTTCAGTCCATGTATAAATCTTTGTTATACATTCCATTCATTTTGATTTTGCGTTCACTGGGCATTTTTAAGTTGAATTTTTATGGGAAAATGTGTTGCTGAAACACTTGATTGTCTGCCCTTGATACTTATTTGAACATTATAAAGTTAAGATGCATATTGTGTTTTAATATGGCTGTATGATTAAAAATATGTTACTCTGTTATGGGTTTATTTTTAAAGATTGGGATACATGTAGGCAAGATTTTTTTATTTTATTTATTTTTTTATTATTATTATTATTATTTTTTTTTGGTCTTAATATGGCTGTAGGAATAAAAATACATTAATATTTTATGGGTTTATTTCTAAAAATTGGGATACCTTTTGATTTTCACAGTTAAACTTTACAGCTGTGGCTATAGATGAGAATTGAGCTCAAGGTTTAGGCTTTTCAAGATAAGCTTGATATCTTGTCAAGCCTTAAAAATTGCAACTTGCCCTGTCTAATCTATCCGATCGCAAGCTGGTCTTCAATAACTTATTTAGTATTCGGGTAGTTTTTAACTGAATTAGCACAGCTCAAAAAGTTTACGGGTATAAAAATGTGTAAAAACTTGGCTTGTTCCATCGTGAATGAGCTTTACAGGAATGAACCAATCCAAGTGCTTTGAGCCTATTTACAACAATATGCACAGCTAAGGGTCTTCTTTTTGTCCGTTTTATTTTTTATTTTTTACATTTTTTACTTTTCATGTTTTATATTGTTCTTTCTTCTCTTTTTTCATTTTTGTGAGATGGCTGAGGGGTGGGGAGGGTTCTTTAACCTTTTCTTTTCTTTTATATTTATATTGAAATATAGAAGGTAAGGCAAGCTAGCCATCTAATTAAAGATAGAGGTAGTACGAGGTTGGAAAATTGAACTTATATTGTTCTGATCCTTTCTCCTACTGTTGCTTCATCTCTCAAATGGGAATATATGAGTGGGGTGGGGGTGGTGGTGGTGGAGCGTATTCCTATATATGATGGGATGACAGTTTTGACAAGTTGTCGAATGGATGGTAACTATAAACTGGACCAGGGGCTCTGGGGGGTTGGGTCAAATTTATTAATTGAATTGTAATGTCCCTCAATTCACTTTTTCACTGTGTTATGTTACAGTAAAATCTTGAGCTCAACTTTGCTGATGTTTCTGAAGTTTCAGCTTCAAGATAAAATTTATGACCAGTGTGTGAATGCAGATTTGACATGTAAATTGTCTGATAGGAAATCTGGTGATCTTGGTATTTCATCATGGGGTTGGAATTTGACTGGTCAGCACTCTACATATCATGCACTATTTCCTAGGGCATGGACGATATATGATGGTATTGCTATAAGTTGTTTTGTATGGTAAAATTGTGTTTTAATCATACTATGTCTTCTGACAAGATCTTGATACCTCCAGGTGAACCAGACCCAGAATTGAAGGTGTCCTGTCGGCAGATATCACCATTTATACCACACAATTATAAAGAGAGCAGTCTTCCCACAGCTGTTTTTGTTTACACTGTATGCAAATTTTCACTTCTAATATTGACTTCATATTATTGCGCTACTTCTTATTCTTGAAACACATTTAACATTTATGTTTTCCATCATCTCATTCTCACATACCTATTCTGATATAAATGGAGGTCTTTCTGAGTGACTTTAGACTCCTTTATATTTGCTGTAATTTGGAAGCTAAAGTGCATGCATTAATTACTTAAATCGTATATTTGATAATGAACAGCTAGTTGATAGGCACTCTTATAGCAGCTGCTATTATCACCTTTTTTCGGCTGAACTAGACTTCAATTTTTTTTACGGGAGCAGAATTTTATAGGCTACTTATTTGGAAGACCATTCGTCCTGTAACCGAAGTGCTGATCCCTTAGAAGGGAATTTTCATCTATTTTATAATTTTATCTTTAGAAGACCATCCATTAAGTTAGTTCCTGAATCATGAAAGGGATATTGATTCTTTACTTATATGTCATGTTTTCTGTTCTAGTTGGTAAATACTGGCAAGGAAAGGGCAAAGGTCAGCCTTCTTTTTACATGGGCGGTAAGTTTTCTGCTAATAACTACGGTAATCTCGGCAGTTAGAGAACTTGGCCAAGTGCTTGTATATTCTATTATAGCTGTTTGATTTTTTTTTTTTTCAGAATTCAATTGGAGGTATCTCGCACTTGTCAGGAGATCATGTGAATGAGCCATTTATGTGAGTACTTTCTGTGCAATGATGTTTTATTGGTGTTGCGTGATTTTGTTCTAATTTTGATACTTTGTTTCTTCTTTCTTTTCCAACTTCTTTTTGTAGAGGAGAAGATGGAGTTTCAGGCGTACTGCTACATCACAAGCAAGTCATCAAACTTTATAGCTATATATGACGGCTGGTTTGCAGATATTTCTTTGATTGTTCAAAAGTGATGTGGATTGTTGACTCAGTTCTTATAATGAAAACGAAAATTAAAAATATGGCCGAAAGTAAGTTTATAATTTGATCCTGGATAATTCTGGATAACTACGAGTTGAAGGTTTACCTAGGAAATAAGGGTAATATTACTAATGAACATTCTCGTTCAACTCCAGCATTCACTTTTTATAACTATGGACATATAACTAACCAGGAGAAAAAAGAGGAGTGTGCTCCTTTTATAAAATTCGGTTCATGCCAAAAATATGTTTCTGAAACAAAAAGATAAAATGGACAATCCAGTTCTTTGTTTTATTGATCAAGTAAACATGAGAGATCCCTTTTTTTTTTATGTGACAAAGAAAGCTCGTTTACCTAAAAATTGTTCAGCTGTTCTGCGATTATTTTTATTTTTTAGTTAGAAAATTTTGACACCTTTTTTCTCACGGGTATTCATAATAATTATTGTTTCTGATGATGATGAGCTCTATAGTCATATTCTAGTTCCTTAAATTTTAAAATTTTAAAATCCTTTTTGATCTTAGGGAAAATTATCAAACAAGCAAATAAAACGTGACATATATCTTTGATTTAACTAACTACCCACACTCCACACCTATAATGGGATGGAAAAGGAACAAACTGTGAAGGATCTTATTAGCCTTGGTCATAACTATACTAACCAGTTATCATATCATTGAAGTATTTATATATTTTTCTGTCTTACAAAATTCCTGTTTACTGAAGAAGACAAAGATTTGCATGGTTGAAGTGTAGTCTTTTAATCTGCATTAATAAAACACCAGTTGCTCATTCGAGGCAGTCATGAGAAAAAAGAATTATGTTTCACTGGTGTGGTAGACTAGTAGTCTTTTAACAAGATACCAGTTACTCATACAAGAAGGGATGGAACATTCTTGATTTTATAACCTTCTAAAATTGAGTAGGGTGACTATGATTTTCAGTTTTTGGTCACGAGAAAAGCATTGATGTTTCACAAGTATGGTCGCTTAAGTTCTATAAATCAACGATAAAACTCTTAAGGATTTGTGTTATTACCTTTTTGAAGTATGACTGCCTAAAACAATAGCGAAGCTACATTATTATAACGATTACCATTAAAGTGGATTTATAACTGCATTGAATATTGAAGGTATTAGTAGGTTGACATCATTTTGTAAAGTGTTGCATTTTACTGGTTTTAAAGCCTTCTTGTGTTTTTTGTCCACAAAAGTGTTGCACCATTTTGAATTCATTTATTAATGTCATATTTTTGTTGGAAAGTGAAAATATCAAGCAAAGAATGACAAGATAAAACCTTCACTTTATTACAGAAATACAAAAATTTACATTGGCTCCCATCATTTTGTTCAATGTGGTTAGTTAATAACAAAAACTACTGTCTTCTCTTTTTTGTAATAATAATTGCAGGACAGCAAAAGATAACCCTCCTGTTACTTATGCCATAGCTGCATGTGAAACTCAAAATGTGAGTGTATCGGTTTTGCCTAGTTTCGGATTGACTGAAGAAAGCTGCGTAACAGCGAAAGATATGTGGGGTAAAATGACAGAGGTAATGATTCCAGCACGTTGACTTGTCATATTTTGCTTTCACAATGAGCTGTTTAAATTTTACATTTGGGTGGCTTGTTGAACTTTATATAGGAGTTCTGCTTTGTCAGATTTTGGCTGTACATAGTTTGTTATTGCTGATTCACGTGTCTGCTTTTTAAGGATGGGTATTTTGACCGGGAGAACTTCGGCAAGGGGCCAACCATGCCATCTTCACCTGGAGAGACACATTGTGCCGCAGTTTCTGCTTCTACATGGGTTGAACCTCATGGAAAGTGCACTGTGGCATTTGCTGTTGCATGGTCCTCTCCCAAAGTTAAATTTCGTAAAGGGAAATCCTATAATAGGTAATTTCCGAACTTGAAAAGTTCTCAATTTTAACATCTGAATGGCCTGTCACCTATTTGTGATCTATAATTTTGCCCTGAACATGATTATGTAGCAGTAGAGTTAAGCTATCTACTGTTTGATCTTGGTAGACGTTATGTATATATGTTTTTTTATTCAGTTCTTTAATATTTCAACAATTTGTTCGTAAAAAGAGAAAGTTCAAATATTAGAGTAGATAATGTGATGGAATTCATCTCATTTTTTAGACTAGACACTACAGTGTAATTCTTCTCATTTTTCATGGACTTTGTGATCTTGCAAATGCATTAATTGTTTTAGATCATTCCACAAAATTAATATATTTTCCCTGTTATGGATATCCACTGGTGAGCTTGTGTAGATTGGTATTCACTTACTATGGTTGTGAACACTTTGGTGGCATCTTGCTTCTGCTTGTTCTTCTTCTTCCTTTCTACCTCCATATTTCATTTATTCAGTTTTCTTCATGTTTGGTGGATTAGAGTTTGGAATAGTTGAGATAATTGGATGTAATGTTTCCTTAATTCCTTTTCCCTTCGTTTTCTCCATGGGTTCCAGGAGATACACTAAGTACTATGGCACTTCGGAAAGAGCTGCTGAAGACTTGGTGCACGACGCACTGACAAGTGAGTGTGATTTATTCGAGCTGCTTGATTTCTCTAGTGGCATTCATTGTCGCCGTTTCTTGGATTGAATCGTTCAAGTCTTAAATTAAGTTTCACCACTCGTAGAAAGTCACTTTGCATGACCTGCTGCTTTTTAATCCTTTACCGTTTTCAAATCTTTACCAGATTATAAGCTGTGGGAAGAAGAGATTGAGAAATGGCAAAATCCTATCCTCAGAGATGACAAGCTACCAGAATGGTAAGCCATAGTCGAACAGAACTGTTTTCATTCCAGTACTTGTCATTTCGTGACATTTGTTTTACTTGTCAAGGAAGAAGTGCTTTCGGCTACTTGACAGTATTGGTTTCTTGAGATGAGACTCAATATGCCCCTTGAGCGTCAAATGTTCTACTTCTATTTGTTGTGACCCTAGGTTCATAGTCAAGTAGAATAAATGGAAGAAAATTTTACGTTTATAAAGTAAAAGGCGTGCACAGACCTACCGCACTCTCTCTTTCCTAGTGCGAGATACCTTTCATCTGCCTCAATGTTTTATACCAAGCACCTTAGTGGAAGAATAACAACTAGCAGGAACTTTAGCAGATCATCATTCATTTACATGTTCATGTAGGATTTAGTTTTTTCTCCTCTTTGGAGAGTCATTTCAATTTTCTTATACACTCTTTGAGTTAAGATTTGGCCATACTCAAGACCTTTCATTGCACAAGTCACTGTCAATGCTTGTTTAGTAAGAGTTTCCATTTCCTTTATGTTTCTGGTGGATACAACAGTCCATTTGATGCTTTGCAGGTACAAATTTACCCTGTTCAATGAGCTCTATTTTCTGGTTGCTGGAGGAACAGTTTGGATCGGTACTAATCTATCCTTAACTGCTTACTTTCTATTGTCATGTTCACTGCTTCTTTATTGAATTCAAGTTGGTTAAACTGGTCGTCTTTTTGAATATTACTCAGCCTGTATGGCATTTAGAACAAAAAGGTTTAGGGTAGGAGTTGAATTTAAAAAAACTGTCGAGATGCACTTTGCCATGTAGACCACTGGCACTCGTACCATGTGCACCTTGTCTTTGCACAGGACACATGTTACACTTGGGCATGGTGCTTGTGGTACAAGTTGTACATATGATTGATCCGAAAAGCTCGTAATGCTCTAGTGAATCAAATTATCTCTTAAATGGATTTTTAATGAATTCATATTATTAACAATTCAAGTTCTAACGATGGGTAGCTATGGCACTCTATTACTTTTCATTTTCCATTTATGTTTTCTGTTTGTTTCTGGCTTGTGACATTGTTGAATAACTCATAAATGAATAAATTTGTCCCATCTCTATTAGCTTATGCTTTTGATGAAGTGGTTCAACAAAATGTGTATTGATTTTTCTAACAATATCATCATGGCTGCCTTTTATCGTTCAATGCAGACTCAGGTGCACTTGCTCAACAGGATACGGATAGTGGTTCTAGTAAGTATGTTGATGTTGGTTCCAGAGATTGTGATGAAACTGCTTTTGATAGATATCCAAATAAAGACAAAGACAATTTGAGTACTACTGAGAATCGTGAACCGAATTGTTTTGCTTCCTATAACAAGGCGATGGACCCTGTGAATAATACTGATGATGTAGGTAGGTTTCTGTATTTGGAAGGTGTGGAATATATTATGTGGTGTACATATGACGTGCACTTCTATGCATCTTTTGCTCTTCTTGAGCTATTCCCCAAAATCGAACTCAGTATTCAACGTGAATTTGCAAAAGCTGTCTTATGTAAGGATGACAGAAAAGTGAAGTTTTTAGCTGAGGGGAATTGGGGAATCCGCAAGGTGAGGGGAGCCGTGCCTCATGATCTTGGAACACACGATCCATGGCACGAAATGAATGCATATAATATACATGACACTAGTAGATGGAAGGATTTGAACCCGAAGTTTGTGCTCCAAGTGTATAGAGACTTTGCTGCAACAGGCGATTTCTCTTTCGGAGCAGAAGTGTGGCCTGCTGTCCGTGCTGCAATGGAGTACATGGAACAATTTGATCGGGATAATGATTGTCTAATTGAGAATGATGGGTTCCCAGATCAAACATACGATGCTTGGACTGTTCACGGGATAAGTGCTTACTGTGGTTCCTTATGGCTTGCTGCACTTCAAGCTGCAACCGCAATGGCCATTCAACTTGGTGACACTCAATTTGCAGAAAACTGCAAAGTTAAATTCATAAATGCCAAAGCTGTATTTGAAGAAAAACTTTGGAACGGCTCCTACTTTAACTATGATAGTGGGTCGAGTAATAACAGTAAATCAATCCAAGCCGATCAACTGGCTGGACAGTGGTATGCCGCATCTTCAGGCTTGCCCGATCTTTTCGACAGTTTTAAGATTCAAAGTTCACTTCAGAAAATCTTCGACTTTAATGTTATGAAAGTCCGAGGAGGCAGGATGGGTGCAGTAAACGGAATGTATCCCAATGGAAAGGTGGACGAGACCTGCATGCAGTCCCGGGAAATATGGAGTGGAGTAACCTATGGAGTCGCTGCAACCATGATTCTTGCCGGGATGAAGGAGCAGGCCTTTACTACGGCAGAAGGTATATTTATCGCAGGCTGGTCAGAAGAGGGATTCGGGTAAGTTGATTTCACTTCGTGTTGCAAATTTTTTTGCAAAGCTTAAATTATACTCACTTCTGATCAGACATATTTTTTATTCACGCATATTATAGGACTCACATTTATTCGAACATTCTCTGGGATCCGATTCTTAAATTATAAAAACTTCCACCAAACAATCGTAGAATGAAATCTTTGCTTATTGATGCAGATACTCATTTCAAACTCCAGAAGCATGGACCATGGATGGTCACTTCCGATCTCTCATATATATGAGGCCGCTTTCAATATGGGGAATGCAATTTGCATTATCGTCGTCTAAGACTATACTCGAGGCCCCTAAGGTCAATGCAATGGACAGGATCGTTGCGTCCCCGCCCACTGCAAACTATTCTTCGCATAACAGAACTGGTGTTAGAAAGATCAAGAGCAAAGCAAAGTGCTTTGGCAATTCGGTATTTCATTGTTCGTGCTGATTTGTAAGGTTGTGCATAAAGTTCGCTTTCTTGAATCCTCATCCCATAGACTAGATGGAGGTTTCGGGGATGTCTAAGTTTCTTTTATAAAGTGGCAATAAACTGTATCTTGGTGTAACTCGCCTTTTTATTTAGATTTGGGGGTGAAACCCGATATTCGGGGGTGTAATTCATTCATTCTTCATTTTGTAAAGTGAATTACGAGTTCGAGTCTCTAAGTCGTCAAGTTTATTCATTCTTCTACATGAAGAACGAATTTTTTTTCTAGTTATTACTCGAACTTTCAAATATGTTTTTCGTTCATACCTAACTAAATTATGCTTTTGTAATCGAACTATCAATTTTTCTACCTATAACTTTGATTTTTTTCCTAATCCATATAGAAAACTCCCTAATATGTTTCTCAATAATTTTGCTATACTTAGCCCTTGTTTGTGGTTTGATTAAAAATTAGATTTTTAGCTCATGTTTGATCCACGTTAAAATTTTCATTCTCATTCTCCTACTCATTTTCGACCACAAATTTTTAAATAAAATAATATTTTTTATCACATCAATAATTTTTCATTCGTTTTTAACCACACATTCTCCATCAATCTAATCATTATTTAATAATAAGTTTTTACGAAAACAATACTCTAATCATCATGCAATTGGCATTGTTAATCTCTTCGTAACATAATAATTCGTATTATTTCAAACTTTGCAAATGATGCTTCTAGTCGAAAATCAACCTAATCGAATTGAACCGAATCAACCCTCACCTTTGCTACAACAAAATTGTACTAATACGAAAAGTTTCGACACTTAATGGGCTATATTCACATTTAAAAGAAGCTTAGGATATAATACTGAGATTAAGAAGAAATTCACGTACTTCAATGAGAACGAGTATACGTCGTCGTATATTAGTATTTCTCAACATCTTCATCACCATGATCCACACGCAGATCAGATCATCAAACCCTCTCTCTCTCTCTCTCTCTACGATGGATTCTCACACAATTTACTCTCTCACTCTTTTAGTAATCTTGTCGCTTCTCTCCTTCCATTCGAAGGTATATATATTATATGTATTTATATTTGTATGTATGATGAGATCTTAATGTTGGAATGAGATTTGTAAATTTGCGCTTGTGTTTAGGTCACTGATGGAGACGGATCTGTTTTCTTCGTGGATAGTCCAAATCACCATTATCTTCGCCCTCCTTCCCTTGAGGGACAGGTAACTAAATTATTGTCTGATGGTATTTTTATTGTTTATATGCTGATATGGAACATATGGTGTGTTTTTAGTTAAGGGATTTTCAGCTGTATCTGTTGGAAAAGGTTAAGTTCAATGAAGAAATTGTCTTCATTTGCTGACGAAAAATTCAATTAAATTTAAATTTGATAAGTTGTGTTGCCTTCTTTTCAAAATTTGAAGCTTTAATTCTTGTTACTTTTTGTGGAACATTCCACCATTTTATTCTAAAGTCACAATCTTTATGAAAGACCATAGCTTTGGATGTGTGGCCATATCCAAAAGCTATACTCCTAGTTTTCATTATGATTTCAATTCCAGAAATGTTCTCCCCAAATTTCCTGGATTATTTCCTTATTAAAATCCTATCATCTTGTTTCAAATGTCTGGTTTACAAATCAGGAAGTTATGTTCGCCGTTTAATTTGTAACGGCGCTGTGAAGTTCTTGGGAACGAAATCCATTTTCACCTGGAGATGGAGACAATTGCTTGAAGACCTTCAACAATAGGGGAACATATTGCCTTAAGATCGTAGTTCAAGCGATAGCATATTTTTCTAGTGGGATATGTAATCATGCATAATGATTAAATTGATAAACAGTTAAACTCAACTTATAGTTTATTCAAGTAAGCAATAGGACAATAGTTATAGACGGTCAAATGAACGATCTCTCCTTAAGACAATTTTGGTTGCCTAGTGCTAAAGGTCTCTGAGCAATTACCTTTCAGGGATTTCGTTCTATGAGACTTAGCTTCGTCGTCACAAAGGAATAGATGAACAAAACTTTCTGATATGAAAATCGAAATTTCTTGGAACTAGACGTGGAGTATATGAAGGAAATGTATGCAGAATTTGAGGAAAATATTCTATAAATTGATGATCAAATGGAAAACTAAAAAAATCTTATATATAGCTTTTGGATGTGGTCATTCATCCAAAAGACTTGGCCTTTCATAAAGCTTACAACTCTTCAATGTAAAGGTGAGAATGTTATATGAAAAGGTATCATCATGAAATGGTACAACCATTTGAAAGATAAATAACTCTTAAATCAAAAGTCTATTAAAAATATAAGACACGACTTTTCAATTTAGATTTCTTTTTTTCAAGAACAGAGGCAATTTCTTCATTCATACTAACCTTTTTCCAATAGTATTTATTTTTGCATTTGAGTTTTTGTGTTTGCTCAAAGCGAGTGCCTTGAAGAACTTCATAGTTTCATAAAAAATTCTTTCAAATTTTTGAGTTTAGGAACCCCATATTTCATAGAAGTTGTCATGAAAATATTCTGTAATTAAGTTTAATTTCATCATTGTTGTATTATGAAGTAAAAACAGAAAAGGTTAGTGCATTGAATTTGGGAACAATCACAAAATCATTGACAATGCTCTGTTAAAGCAAGTCCTTCTAACACCTTTTTTTCCCTCATTCCCTTTATTTATATAATTAACTATTGGTTAAGTTGTGGTTGGGTTTCCAAACCTTTAGATGTTGGGGTTCTGAACCTTTCATGTTTCGCATCGGATCCCTATGTATAGTTAGCGACCATCATCACGAAAACCATTTATTTGACCCTTAAAAAGTCATCTTCCGCTAAAATGACAATTTTGCCTTGTTTGATTAATAAGAAAAATTGAAAAAAAAATAAATATTTAGTGAAGAAATAATAAAAGTAAATGAAAAAATAAAACAAAAGCAAAAAGAAAAATCCCAAGCTCCGCTCTCTACCTCCGACCACCGGCAATGGAAGCAGCACTGCCACTACCAACTCGATCTTTTGATCTGCAAACAAAGGAAAAAAAATTGAAGCTTCGATTTCCAGTGGTGCTTTTAGTTTCCATCTTCACAACGCTGGTGACTGGAAACCATTAGCTCAAATCTTTCATCTCTGCCAACCTATCAAAATCTTTCAAAGCAAAATAAAGAGAGGATTTTGGCTGAAAAATCACTTCTTTTCTTGTGTTCTTTTGTTTCTAGAATTAAGAAATTAAAGGATTATGAAATAATAGAAGGTAATTATGACTCATGGTTCCCTTTGTATGATGGAAATCTAGTGCTTGATGTCTTAACATTTATAAAACCCGTTTAGATATTTGAGTTATTGATGCAAATTGGTGGAAACCCAATTTAGGATTTTCGAATTTAGGTGGTATCATGATTTCTTTTTGTTCCCATTGTTCTCTTTTTCTGATGTAAATTGATGGAAACCCATCGTTCTAGTTTTCTATCACTATATGGTTGCATTAAGATTCTGCTTCAGTCCTCGTCTTTTCACAATAGTCGTAGACGTTTAAAATGAGGTCCGTAGTCAATGTGATTCGCTGATGATATAATCATAGTCGAGGAGACTAGAGGTTAAATCATAAGTTAGAACTTTGGTGTAGTACTTTGGAATCTAAAGGTTTTAGATTGTGTGGAATCAAGATTGAATACATGCAATCTGACTCTAGTGATAGTAAGAATAATGATAATAATGGAGTTAACAAAGAATATCGCATTGTCCTCAAAATGATTGTTTTAAGTGTCTTGGTTTGCCTATTAACAATGAAAAAGGAATTGAAGAGAATCCAATGGATAACATTAGACTAGGTTCCATGAAATGGAGAAGTGTGATAAAAATTTCATGAGATAGGAAGATTTCGATGAAGTTAAAAGACGTTTTCTGAGCTATGCTATACGGTTCTGAGTGTGGAGTTGTTAAGAACAAAATATCCATAAGATAACTGTAGCAAAAATGAGGATGCTAAGATGAATGTGTGGTCATATTAAATGGATAAGAAAATAAATAGCTTATATATACCAACAATTAAATATGGCAGTTACTGGGGATAAGTGTGATATATTTTGCGTAGACTTAAAGAGGTTCCCATCATGAGTGATGCTATTGTGATAACACTAGTAAGGAGAGGGAGACTTGATCAAAACTAACATGGCCTGCTGTGAGATTAACTCCTTCCCGTTATTCTAAAATAATTGGTGTCAGGAAATAAAAATGCATTGATCTTTTTGCCATTGTTAGGAATCATATTGTATTGCTGTGTAATAAACTTGACTTTGTTAATCCCTCAGTTGATATGGTAAGAACATACAAGACAAAGTAGAGCTTGGAATTTTTGATGAATCAAAACTTAATTTTGAATAGTTCTCCAACACGAGTGAGACACTGTTTGAGATGGTGTCAGTTTGATCTTTTACCATCTCTCATAGATTTCTTATCAGTATTAAGAATAGATGTAACTTGATTTGCCAGTTTTAACAGTTGAACATTTCCATGATATTTGATTCTTTCATAGATGGTCTGCAAATGCCCCTTGTAAGTTTAAGCAGTACCTAGTTTAATATCTTAGGTGCGTCTATCATGTCATCAATTTTCCACTACACAAAATGTATACAGATTTTTTTTTTTGGAAGATTCACATGTAATACTTGATATCTTACTTTCGCAGACTGATACACTGTCCCTCCCAGAAGTTGGCGCTGCTGTGTCAGTGTTACTTGGCTTTGCACCCCCTTCTACACTTTCTACTGCTAGTTCTTCCAAGGTAAGAAATGACAAATGATGCTTAATAATTTTCATCTGTTTTACCTGTGTAATACTAAGTGCCTGTTCCGCAGTTGAATGGAGTGCTTATGCCTAATCCATTTGATAGGCCCCGTTCTGTTTTCATGCTTGAAGTTACAGGAGCTATTGGTATGGCACTGAAATCTAAAGTACCTTAAAGCTGCAATTCATTTCTTTTCCTATGGGTGGTAAAATTTTCACTTGTTGATTTTACGTCTGTAGATTCTCACCTGGTGGTTGACTCGGACAACTCTGTTTTTACTAGTGCCTGCAGGACCAAGGTGATGGGTAGTGAACACAGAGTGGATGTCCAACTTTCGGGTAATTGACATTTGTTCCTGGTATCTAATTATGACCGCGTAGATCAAATTCCTTGATGGCTATATTTTATACATTTGTGCAGATGAAGATGAAGTATCTGTGGTCTCTTTGAGCGATCTATTGAGCTATGCTGAACTATCAGATAAAGAACTCAGTGATTTTGTTAGTCATGGCTCTGATTCCTCCCTCCCATTTTGAAGATTTTTCTGGCTTATTTAGGTGTTATTTGGTTTATATATCAGGCATCTTGGTTGGGTGGATCATATGTAGAAGATGCATCGGAACCGCTGAATGGAGAGTTCATAATCCCCATGGCAAATGGTGCCAATCTAAGGCTTTTTATGTCTAAGGTTATTCTTCAAATTCAACCTTTCCATGTCGAATCTTAGCAATAGAGACTTCTTGAGCATTCATTGGTGTCTCTTTTTTTTTTTTGGGTGGTAAAGAATTTTCTTTTGAACATGGCAGAATGCTGACAAGGAATTCATAAGGAGTCTTGTATCACTCATTCACAATATTCGAAGAGCAATAGACTCGCGTCAGGAGTTGTCTGAAAGTCTGCATAGTCCAGCTGAGCTAATTGCTGGGAGATTTGATGGAGTCAAGGTGATAAAAATTCCTTCTTTTGATTCATTTCAGAAGTTGGTATAGGATTTTGCTCCTTGTCGTCTAAGGAATGAGGATAGGTAATCCCGGAGGAACCTCATTGATTCATAATAGAGTTAAAGTTAGCTAAAACCCAGTCTACTTAAGTTGCTTGAACATTTTAAGTTAATGTATGCTTGAAGTAAGATGTTAATTGATTCTTGATTTTATTTTCTGCATGTTTTGCTTTTACTAAAACTGAGTATCTGAAGATAGAATTTGATGCAGCTGGGGGAGAAAAATGGTACTGAATGGAATACAAACATTCCAATCTTTAGGGAGATTTTTTTGTTATTTATTTTTGCCACAATGGTATTTGAGCATGAGAAAAACATATATGATGAGACACAAAACTGACATCTGAAATGGATAACTGATTCATTAGTGGGAATTGAGACCGAAGCACTCGTGCATGATCTTCTACATGCCAAGTCTTCAATTCTATCATCTAGCTTGTGGGACCTATTCTTTCCCTCTCTTGCCTGCTCCATAGGAAGCATTTGTGATATTATATTTGACAACCAATTTTATTTGGGAATTCTCTTAACCTTTTTATGCACTCTATGCGCGTGTGAAAGAGACCAATTGGCTGCAGACCTCTCTTGAGCATCCATGCAAAGATCAAGGGAACTTATGTCATATGAGCTGAGAAAACCCCAGCTAATGATGTCAAAGATTCATATAGGTGAAGTCAATGTTTGAAGTAGCAAGGGTGCACTACTTTTGAGTTTAGAATAGGGAACTTAACACACATCATAGTTCTGAATGCTTACTAAATAGGCATCTGCTAAAAACCTTACGAGTCAGGTTTTGTGCTTATATATTTATGCTATGCCTTACAGGTTTTGCAAAAACATTATGGAGCAGAAGGCACTGCTGAGAATGGACTAGAATTATTTGTTACTTCAGTTTCTAAGATATTTGATTCCTTACAGGCTGCATACAAAGGTATGATGGTCTCTTCAGATCACAACTATAAAATGATGTTTAGCTGTTTCAATCGTACCTTTTCGACATTGGTTGTTCATTTGTTCTCTCTTTCTCGGAGTAAGAGATTAGGTTATATTTTTGTTGCTTTCCCATGCTTGTTGTATGTTGAAATGTTTGACGAATTACTTTCTGACAATTATTAATTAATATTTTAGCTGATGATATTCTCTATTTATTATTTTTTTTCAAGTCCTTTTCTCTTGTCATTGCGCATCATAGAAACTAATATCTTGTATTACATGAGCAGGTCAGATTGTTGGAGTCATTATCTATGGTGAAACAGTTACCCCGGAATCGGAGAATATGTTAAATGTAGTGGTCACTTCTCGACCATCTCTACGTCTGTTGGAGGAAACAAAAGTCCCTGCCAATTTAACCACTATCGCAGAAGTGATATTGGTTAGAAGGACCCTGGCATGGATAACAGGAATTATTCTTTTGATTGCTACTTTTTTGGGGGTAGGTTTCTTATTAACATATTCCCTGCTCAGTCCTTTATGCTTTAATGAAATTGCTGTAATAGGACTTACATTGCTATGTTGAACTACTGTTTTGGTAATCTGACTTGCATTGCTTACTTTAAGTTACATTTCCTCTCAATTTCTTTACAACATTATAAATTCGTTAAAGTTCAAAATCTTTTGACCTTAAACTGGTAATTTAAAATGCTTTAATTAGTCATCATTCTTAGCAGTGCTTTGTTGTTGAACAAAATATGTTCCTTGATGCCCTTCAACAGTGTATAATGGTGAGCTAATTTGTTTTTGAAACCCTAAAATAGAAAAACCACGGCTAGGAAAGAAATGATTGGGCATTGATGAGTTATGAAGTTGGCAGCCCAGAAATATTTCACTTAAACCAGTTTACGTGGAGAAGTAACAGCAAGAACCTTGTTTGCAGTTGGTCAACAAGCAAAGAGAGGTAGGGCGTAGGGTTAGTGTGGGCGAACACTTCACGTGATTGGGAGCCAAAATTTGATAGTGTAAACAATATGATGTTTGCAATGCTGATTATGGCTTGTTTAAGTTAGATTAGAAAGTAATGGGCTTTAAGAAATGAAGATGGAGATTGATAAAGGTTTAGAATTCAGATTAAGGCCATGAAGAACGACTTTTGTGGTCATCCAATGGCTGCTTCAGCTGTAACACGAATAATTCATGGATTTCTTTTGGTACAGTAGGCATTCTAGCATTTTAGGGCTATGGATTAGTTTAGTTTTGTATGTTATTCTGTGAATTTAACATGCTGAAAATTTATACCTGGGGAAATATATAGCTCCTCTTTGGTTGAGAGAAAAATTAGATTTAATAGATTTTGATAAAAGTTAATGGAATGTGTAGTTGAAAAGTTGTCGATTTTATGAAATGTGTTGTTAAAATCAATTATTGACTTTGACTCAGATTTTAATTAGATTTTTTAGGTGAACCATACAAGGTTTTAATTTTAAAAGTGATTCGACCATTCCCAATTAATATTTTTATACATATTTCCTTAACTGAAATCCCACCACTTCTGTAGTAACAAGCTTGTTATCCCCATTCAGTGCTAAAGTTTGTTGATCTAGTAGAATAAGTTGTCTCCATTAAGATGGTTTTATCTTTGTAATTATAAACTGTTGGCACGTATTGATCTCAGTTTGATATTGGTATGCTGAGATGAACCTTTATGACTTCATGTCTGATGCGCTGTTATAATTTTTGGGTCTTTTATTTTGAGATGATGCAGGTACACTTTCTTCTGAACATGCCTCTTACCAAGGACACGCTGCTGTATTCTAATGTCAAGCTGGATTAATATTTCATGGAAGCTGTTTATCGTATACGTTGAACATCCGGGATTTCCAGGCCACCATGCAACTTTTGTTAATGTGATCAAAATCTATGATAGTAAATCTGCCTTTTCTTCCTTTAAACCACTAGTGAAATTCAATTCATATTCGGCACTTGGTTTTTGTTTAGCTCAATTATACGAGACTTGATGAACTGGGGAAACAGTATATACAAGTGGGAGAGGAAGATACTGAAGAAGGGACTTGTGAGCTATCTGTTGCTATATGTATTTTGGTAGCTCGGTTCTGGATTTAACGTATTTTCTGTATCGGTTACTCTCAGTAGTGCACATGAGGAACCCTGTTTTTGTATTTAATTTATGCGTATCAATAAAACTATTCAGTTTTTAGCTTGTTGAATCTTGATGAATGACCATATAACCGTTTTGGACCTTTTGTATTTGAGTGAACATTCTGTTTTTCGTTGTAGACATGGCCAAATCACCCTCTGGGGTTGTAAGGATGTGGAATTGTGGGCTGTGGCATCTGAGTCCCATATGGATTGTAAATGAATAATGCTAATATTTAATAATATGTAGAGATGTGTGATCAATTTTATTAGATTTATCAGTTAATGCAATTTGGTTGTGATAAATGTTTGTGAGAAGAACAATGCTATCCAGAACTAGTGATGAAGGTTTATTTTTAATTGTCGAAAAGTTGATTGACCAAAATTAGGATCCCAAATTGGTACGTGCGAGAAATAGGACAATTTGGCAACTTTTTGTTCAATTTCTTGTGTATAAGCTGCTTCGTTGTCCAATGATGAAATGCATTTTAAATTTTATCGGACGATGAGGCTGTTGATCTTGCTGCCACCTAGATTGAGAATATTTGTCCACCACACTTCTCTTTTGCATTGAAATTTGATATTTGTTCAACAAACTTGACTTTGCAAAGCAAACTCGAGGTTCGATCTGCTAACTCGCAAAATGTCTACAAAAGCCATTTCGCTTAGTGAAAATTCGTCATTTTAGAAATTATGTATAATATTTAGTTCGAAATTCCTTTAGAGGATGCGAGTATTCTAAAAATGTAGAATTTCTAATGCATATAACTTGGGGTAGAGTTTTGTAAGCATTTCAGAAAATATATACATAATATTACCATTTCAAAATGACCAGGATTAAGAGGGAAAAGATCGTCAAATAGTGTATTGATCAAAATGTTATTAGACAGATCCCATGACACGACCAGTTGATGAAGCAAAGGAAGGAATGAGAAGTAACAAGTGATTTGCGCAAAGAATGATCTATCTGAGAGTCTAAATATTAAAAGCAAAACAATATGAACAATTTATGCAATGAAGATAAAAGCGTTTTGTTCCAGTTACCCTAAATTAATTTTCAATAATAATGTACAATTATAAATTTAGCCGTTGCTTGGGCTCCATTAATTTCAAAATACAATTTTTTTTTTTCAATTATATATTCTTCAATAAAATAATATTATACGTAAAAACCCAAAAAAGTTTCTTTCTTTTTCAAACATATGCTTAAACTTTTTTTGTAGTAGCACAAAACTTGTACTTGTGAAAGTGGGGACCTGCGCATTCAATCAAGGGAACAAGTGCTACAACTTTCCAATAAGTTTTCTTGGGCAAGATTCCAACAAGAAAAGTCATACCTTTTATTGATTCATCTCTCCCTTTGAATCAAAAGTGAAAATTAATAACCAAGAAACTAGGTGTTTTTATGTTCTCTTTTTCATCAAGAGGGCTAGTGATGCAGTATAATACATAAAAGGACTCTGGCTTTATTTGATTCATACTTTTATATGTATTTAATTATGACATTTTATTTAAGTTAGAGTTCAAATTATGTTAAGGTGAAAGTTTAGTTGAAGTGGTAAGAGCGAAACTTTATCATATTATTTACTTGAGTTCGGGTCTTCTTTGTAATTAAATAGGATGAGTCTTGATTGTCAAGTCCTAATATTCTACGTGAATCAACAAGTTTTGACGTGTTTCTTTTTGTTTATAGCGCTTCTATATGTGTCAACTAAATGGTCATCTAGAATATTGCCAAAATTCAAAGTAAAAAAAAGTATATTTTCATATCAACGAGGTGTGTTTTATAATTTTTTTTCTATATTTTAAAGGAAACTCAAATGGGATTTTAACCATAACACTTCAAAATAAATGTTTTAATTGTAAATTGAAAAACACAGTACATAAGTTGAAACGTGGCAGGTGAATCATTTTGTGATCGTTGATATCGATGACGAATGATCATGTTGATGAATCATTTCTTTTTATAGGAGAAGATTATGTAAACACTTACTATATATGTTCCTTCTCAATTGTGGTAGGCACAAAGTCTTTTTTAAGAATTCATCACGATACACATGATACATCAATAATATCAAGAAGAATAAATACAAATTTTTTGCTATTATTAGTATTGACAATATGTCTGAAAATATATCTAGTTATATAAAAATAATCTCCTACAAGAACTTAGCCCTTGTTTAATACCCATTTTTCTTAAAATACATTTTTCTCTGAGTTCTTTTCAACACACATTCTTAAATAAGATAATATTGCAAAAAAATCTAAAATTTTTCCTTATTTTTTAACCATACATTCACCATCAATCTACTATTCTAAAATACAATCTTACTATAAAAATTGAAAACAAAGTATCATTGGAAAAATAAAATGAGAGAGGGACAACATGTCAAGTTTACAACGTCGTCACATGATGTTCTTTATAAATCTCCTACAAAGGAAGCTATTAAAAAAAAAAAATGTTGTCTTTCTTTGCTTGTTCTCTTGTTTTTCCAATGTTTCAAACTTGGAGAAATCCAGTTTGTTCATGGATATTGATTTCAATTCTGAGGTAGTGGGGGTTGGATTATCTTAGCTACTTTTTCATGGCAAAAACCAGCAAAACTGCCCACAAACTCTTGCAAAAGCTTCGATTTTTCTTTTACTAATCTTGATTTCTCCGGTCTCAGCTCGTCGTCCCGACTTTTCCGTGACACTAGAGGGTCCCTTAGCATCAACAGGAAGAATCCTTCAGAAATCTACACCAAGTCAGCAATTCACCAGGAAGTTGCATCCAAGAGAAACCACAAACCAAGAATTTAACACAGCTGCACATGAAGTCCCTAGCGGTCCGAATCCCGAGTCCAACCGATAACAATGACATGTGCGGTACGTTAGATTGAACAAAATTTGCTTTCCTAGTCTAGTCGAGTATTGTTTCATCCAACCTACCAAATATTATCTTTCTGCAGGATGGTTTGGCTTTCACAATCCATTATCCTATATTTCGAGGTTATTATATAAGCTACTATTTGTTCATCTTTATGCTCTCTTTCAGTGTTATTTATGTACATGTATTATAGACACTACTTTTTCTTTGATCTTAGCCATTATGTATATTCTCATACAATAATTCCTTGTTTTGTTGTTGTGGCCGTACTCTAATATGATTTCTGACCACATTTTCCATACGACCTCTTATCTTTTTGTATATTTTTTTTAATCCATCATCCAATAGAATATTTATTAATACGAAAATAATATTGAGCCCCTATTTGATTTAGATAAAAATTAAATTTTTAGTAAATTTTGGTAAAAATTGATGAAACGTGTAATAGAAAAGTTGATTTATAATTAAAATTAATTGTTCACTTTAACTTAAATTTTAATACAATTTTTTTTAGCTGAACCAAACTGGGGTTAAAATATAAGTTCGTAGGGACCATACAACCTGATCATCAACTTCATATTTTATTAGCCTTTTCCAAAATTTGTACCTCATCTAAAAATTTTGTAACTTCTTCATCACCGTCTTTGTTGTTCTCGTCTCTTTTTTCTCAATTCACAAATTATCCAAGTAAAAGTTACAAGTGGTGTTACTTTTTGAATGCTATCTAGTTTAAGTCACTGTTTGGTGGAGGTTAAAATTAAATTTTTAATAAATTTTAATAGAAGTTATTGAAATATGTGATTAAAAAGATACGAGACTTTAATTAAATTTTAATTGATATCAAACCGGGACTTTGTCTTTCCATGCAAATTACATCTAACGCATTGACTCTATGAATGAAAGTTTAAAAGATTTGAATAATTTCAAGCTACATCTTGTGAAATTTGTTTCAAGATTCAGACATGGCAGTGATTCAGAGATGGAAAGGAAAGGTCAAAATTTGCAGTAGTACCGTTTTCTCTCCATTGCACGGTGATTTTTCACTTGTTTGCTTGAAAATCATTTGGATTTTGCATTTGTTTGTGTGAAAGAGGTGGACCCCACAGACCAAGTTGGTAGAAAAAAAGTGATTTGATAATTTTAGCCATACCAATGCAAATTATTGATGCTTTGATGGGATATCATGTAATAATTAACTTTGTAAAAGTGGTGGGATTGGTTCAAACCTTAGGACTGCATGGCTCAAGTTTGAGTTGGCCAATCCCAACTTTGCCGGGATTGGCTCAAGCTTAGCTTCTGATCGTGCCGGTTTCATCAACTTTGCCGGGATTGGCCGTACTTTAAGAAACCTTGTACCTCCTTTATGTATCGATTTTGTTGTCATACTCCAAAAAGTTTCTTTTGCTAATTGGAAAGACTCCAATAGAGGAAAATTTGTACCAAAACCATATCCAATTCAAAAATCCCATCATCATTATGAACTATTAACAATGGTTTTATGACACTGTTTGTTATTGATTAAAATCAGATTTTAATTTTAGTCAAAATCAAACAATCAATAATAATCACATATTTCATTGATCTCACAACTTTTCAAATACAAATTTTATCAAAATCTACTAAAAATTTAAGTTTAATCTCCACCAAACAAAGACGCGCTATTTTATTTAGCTAGAATATTGATAAAAATTTAAGTCAAAATAAAAAATTAACATGGGATCTACAAATTTTATTAACTTTTCAACTACATATTTCAGCAACTCTTATTAAATATTTTTTTTTAAGTTGATTTTTAACAAAATTAAACAGTAGCTAAATATACCTTTGGTAAACCATAAGAGTTCGCCTTATCAATTTAGTTATTAAGCTATTGTTTGAGCCTCATTTTTGGGTTATAATGCATTTTGTAAAAGCATTTTGTTGAAGAATGTAGGGTTAAAAAATAATAATAATAATAATTGATGTGTAATATTATTTTATGGGAGAACGTACGATTGAAAATGAATTTTATAAATATATATAAAGGATTTAGCTCGGATTTGATGACAATCATTAATTGAGAAATAGAATTTTGAATAATAAATTTTAGAAGAATTTGTAATTACAGAGTATGAAAAAATATTGGGTATACGTTCAGAATATTTTATTGTATAAATGCGTTGATGAAAATGAGTATGTTGAAAAAAGTTTGAAAATAATGATTGTGGTTAATGTTGATTATACAGACATTAATTTGCAAAAAATAACTGAATAGATGGACCAACAAAACTTTTTATTAATAATGGCAAGGCAGAAATATAACTCATGAAAAATGGATAGCAACATTTAAGGCTAACCCATTCTCATGTATACATTTTCAACAAATAAGGAAGCAGTACACATTCTCATTGCTATTCTATTCATTAAAGAATCCCTAATTCACTTATCAAACACTTAAAAACACTTTCATTAATGCAAGAAGCAAGAAATTAGAGGCCACCTCCGCCGCCCGCAATACCACCTGCACCAAAGCCTCCACCTGCACCTG
>CAIGRN010093377.1:0-14713 GCA_903798345.1 Fraxinus anomala | reverse complement strand
TCGGTAATTGTCTGTGTGGTCGCATGAAATTAACACTATGCGACCGCATAGTGTTAATTTTTCTCTGCTTGATAATGTTCAGTATTTTGGTCATATCTTTCTCTTTCGATATCCGATTGAGGTGATTCAAGATGCTTTGGAAATATAACTCAAAGTGCTACAACTCTTCTTCAGATATTATCTTCCAAATCGATCATTTACTATGTCAAAAATGGGTCTTAAATGAAGACCGAAAATTCGATGCATAACGTTTCGATTGGAAATTGTTGTGTGATCCTACTTTAACGATATTTCATCCATTTGATATCTTATTTCATCCAATTGACCTCTTACACTCTCAAATCTTCATCTTGAGGTTTGAGACAAGTTTAGAGTATTTACACTTTAGTCCTCGAACTTTCATTTCCTTTCACTTTGGTCTCTTTCATCTTGAGGTTCGACACAAGTTTAGAGTATTTGCACTTTAGTCCTTGAACTTTCATTTCCTTTCACTTTGGTCTCTTTTCACCTATTCTTCTAAATTACGTCATCTCCATTCAATTGACACCTAAATCAACATATGAACGTAATGAGTACATTTTAACACTAATTGATCATACGAGCACATAAAATAAGGAGGGAAAAATATGCATTTTGCATTCCTATCACCTAGCTTATATCATGTACGAATTGAAGAAAGAAACTTAAATGGTTATTTATATTATTTTATTTATGTCTAATTTAATTAATAAAAATGTATTTAAAATTATGGTGCAACGAAAAAATAAATAAATTAGTGGCAATATAGCCATATATAATGAAAATGACCACATTTATATGAAATTATCAAAAATAACCCTAACAATAATTAGGGGCTAATTTTAAAAGTCTTATTTTTATTGATGGTTATATACATGCATCATATTTTAACTGCATTAGAAGTCCTTAATCTTTATTAATTAATATATTTTTATTTTTAATTTCTTATCGCAATTTTATCTTTAACATGTGCAACAAATATTCTGTCACAACTTTGTATTTTTTTAATTATTTAGAAATATGAGGGAAAATAAATCTTTTTATTCTCTGTTAACAAAAAAATTGGACTGATACAATTATCAGAGACAAGATGTGTTAAAATCCATAATTAGGTAGAATTGACCGGTTCACCTTTGGGTTCATTACTAAATAGGTCGATTTTGGAACAATTCATCAATTTTGAGAATTGAGAGTGAATTTGATTATTCCGAATTTTTCTTTTTGTTGGTGCATTGCACAAAGATGCACCGAATATTTTAGTATTAGATTCGAAAAGTACCTCACGTCAAAATTTTATTTTTCATCCCCTTCTTCTCTTTGCAACGAAACTGTAACTCTTCTCGTTGAGATCACTCATGAACATAATCAGGTTATACATTGAAAAGAAGAAGAATAATATTGTTTAATTTTTTATTATTATCATTGAATCACAAGATACATATTTATACAAGTATTTTCCTATAATGGTGCTAATCTATTCTAGGAAAGCAAAGTATAATAGGAATCTAAAATATGTAATAATCCTACAGTTAATATATCACATATTGGTCTCATGAATATTGAGATATTAATGACTTTCCTAAAACTCCATTCAAGTTGGAGCATGAATATCAAGAAACCCCAACTTGCGTATCATTGTTGAGAAGGCTTCCTTTCCCAATGGCTTGGTAAAAACACATGCAAGCTGATTAGCTGAAGAAACATATTTGGTTATGACCGAACCATCTTGTATTTTGTCACGGATAAAATGATAGCCAATCTCTATACGCCTGGTTCTTTCATGAAAAAATAGGATTGGCTGCTATGTGCAAGGCTGCTTTATTGTCACAATATAATAATGATGGCTTTTGATGTAATATTCACAAATCATTCAGCAATGAATGCAGCAGGATAATTCACAACATGTACCTATCATGGCTCTATATTCAGCTTCTATTGAGGACACGTATACGATTTTCTGTCTCTTTGTTTGCCAGGAAATAAGAGAAGATAGCAAAAAAACATAATAACCTGTGGTGAATTTACAAGAAGTCCTGCCCAATCCGAATCACAAAAAGATTGTAAAGATAAATCATTCTGAGAAGAAAAAAACAAACATTATCCAGGGTTATTCTTCAAAACGCAACCACGCAATGCAGCTTCTATACATGGTCTGTGTGGTGCATGCATGAATGTGCTCAGCACATGTACCGAATAAGTGACATCCAACTGAGTAATTGCTAAATAAATTAGGCGTCCAACAAGTCGCCTATATTGAGATGGATCTCTAAGCAATTCACCTTCATCCAAGAGCTTCATGTTCTACTCCATTGGAAAATTCACGGGTTTTGCTCCCAAAAATCCACCATCCTTTAGAATTTCCAAAGTGTATTTTCTTTGTGAGATGGAAATATCTTTCTTTGAATGAGAGACTTCAATGCCCATAAAATACTTTAAATCACCTAAATCTTTAATTCGAAAGTGATTATGCAGAAATTGCTTAAGAACTAATATGATAGTGACATCATCACCCGTACTAAGAATGTCATCAATATATATTAATAAAGCTGTGAAGGATCTGCCTTTTCGATATGTGAACAATGAATAATCTGCTTTGGATTGAAAAAATCCAACAGCATAGATAGATGTAGAGAACTTGGCAAACCATTGACGAGAGGCTTGCTTTAAGCCATATAACGATTTGTTGAGGCGACATACTAGGTTCTTTTGTTATCATTGAAGACCAAGAGGTGGAGAAATATAAATTTCTTCATGAAGATCACCATGAAGTAAAGTATTATGGGCATCAAGTTGGTGAAGAGACCAATTCTGTGTAGCTGCCAAAGCCAATAAACAACGGACAGTAACCATCTTAGCAGTGGGAGAAAAAGTGTCATGATAATCGATACCTTCAAGTTACTGGTAACCCTTTGCAACCAAACGATCCTTGTAACGCTCAAGAGGACCATCTAAGTTGCATTTGATTTTATAAACCCAAAGACAATCAATAGGACTCTTGCCAGGAGGAAGAGAAGTAAGAGACCAAGTATGGTTGGCTTCTAAAGCAGCCAATTCAGACTGCATTACTTCTTGTTAGTAGGGATGAGAAGTTGTTTCGGCATAAGATGTAGGCTCAATATCCAGAATAACAGTAGCAATAAAATAGTGATCTTGTGGTGAGTAACGATGATAAGAGAGAAAATTACAATGAGGATACCGTGTACCTTGTGGTGGACTAGATGACGAAAGCGACAATGATTTGGGATGCGTCACTTGATTGCAAACAAAATCCCTCAAATCTGCTGGAGGAGCATGAGGTCTTTGGGAATGGCACAAGTTTGGCGCAGGTGGAAAACTATTGGTAGTGTGAGGAATTGGGTCCAAAGTGGAGACTGATAGTGGTAATGGTGGTGTTGGTTAAACAGGTAAAATGGATCTGTAGATGAATGATCAGGGGCAACAATAGGAATGACGGATGCTTAATTTTGGGAAGTGGATGGAATGGACTCATAGGGAAAAATATTCTTTTGAAAGAAAACATCACGACTAGTGAACACTTGATGAGTATCAAGGTTATAAAGCTTGTAAGATTTTTGCCCAACAGGGTAACCAAGAAAAACACATTTTTTGGCACGAGGAGTGAATTTATGAAGAACATGTACATCGGTAGCATATGCAAGGCACCTGAAAACTTTAAGATGAGAGTAAGAATGAACCTTGCCATAAAGGTCGAAAAGAGTTTGATGAGAAAGAATTGATGAGGGCGAATGATTAATGATATAGACAGCAGCGAATATACATTCTACCCAAAAACGTAAAGGAAGATGGGCTTGAAATCAAAGGGCTCGTGCTGACTTAATGATATGTCTATGTTTACGCTCAACAACCCCATTTTGTTGAGGGATATAGATGAAAAAATGTTGATAATTGGTGCCTTTTTGTTTAAAAAATTCCCGAATAGAAAAAAATTCCCCTCCATTGTCAACCTGAACGTTGGCTATGGAAGCACTGAATTGTGTTCAAACAAAAGAGAAAAAAATTAACATGTAAATGTTGTGTTTCACTTTTATGATGCTTAAAAAAAAGTCACGTAAATCGAGAATAGTCGTCCACAATTGTCAAAAAGTATTTAGCACCAGAGAGAGGGCAAATTCTGTAAGGACCCCAAATATCACAATGGATTAATTCAAAAGGTTCAATTGACAAAAGTGAACTAGTAGAAAAATGAAGTAGAGTCTGTTTTGCGAGTGCACAAACGTTACAAGTAGTATCAAATTGGAAGGGAAAATTTAACATTTTTTTGGCCATAAAGTCTAATCTAGAGAAAGATAGATGCCCTAGTCGACAGTACCATAAATGTGTGGAAGATGTGACTAGAGAACATGATGAATGGGTAATAATGGCTGCTGCAGATTGTAGTTTCAGTTTTGGTTTCTCCACTTCCATTGCAACCAAGTAATAGAGCTCATCTCGTTGTTTACACAAACCAATCATCGTCTTCATCATCAAGTCCTACAAAATATACCAATAAGGGAAAAAGATTACTGAACAAATGAGATCTCTTGTAATTCGACCCACAGACATCAGATCCACCTTATAGTATGGCACACCAAGCACATTTTTCAAAGAAATAACTGAATTTAAAGCTAAATTTCCAGTAGATATAATTGGAGCATGTTCACCACTTGGCATAACAACTGTTGGCAAAGAAGTATGATCCCTACTGTTGACAAATAGAGTTGGAGATGAAGTAATGTAGTATGTTGTACCACTATCGATGATCAACAAAGATTGTGACAAACCTAAGGAAGTATTAGTAGCATCTGCCTTATGAGTGACATATTGTGATGTCTCTTTACCGTGTACAATAGATAGTATTCGTTGAATTTGTAAATCAGAGAGTCTACTCGTCGCCGATTGAATTTTCTGCATCATTGGACCATCTTTGACACTGTTAATTGAAGACCGATGGTTGTTGTTGTGCTTATAGTAAGTGTTCCCTTGATTGGACCTAGTTGGTACATATTTTAGGTTTCCTGGTAGATATCCATTCAACTTCCATCATTTATCTCGCTCATGATTGTCTTGATTACAGTAAAGCAATGTAAAGGTTTGCGATTAGATGAGTAGGATCGAGAAGAACCTTGTTTATGTCGAACAACCAGAGCAACTCGTCCATCCCTTCAAACAACTATAGCGAAGGTCTCTATTGTCTCACGTGCAACACCAAAATTATGCCGCTTCCCTTCCTCTATAATGAAAGAGTAAGCTTTTGCAACATTAAGCAATAGATTCATCAAAAGGACCTGTCCTCGAATAGAGCCATGAGACTCATTGAGTCCCTTGAGAAATTGCATCAATCTGAGTCTCTTATTGTTTACACCAAAAGAGCATATAGTATCATTATAGAATCACAAGATTAGAATGAAAAGTGCAAGTTAGGGCCACCACTCAAGTCCCTTTTATACACATTATCACCACCGTTGATATCAGTAAGTGATCAAAGGTCCAGAGCAGTATACATGTCATCTTATTTTGGGCTCGGGGTTATGGGCTACTTCATTTTGAGTTATCAGACAATGGCAAAGCAGCAGTTTGGGTCTAGCCCAAGTTTCATCATCATCCCCACAATTGGACTAAATACATTGGCATCATAGTCCAATAAATCTCCACCTTGATGCTAGTGGTAACAAGACTATGTATAGGATTAAGATGACAAATTTTTTTAAGTGTTGGCTTTATAGTCCTTCATCTGCACCAAGTGGAGAGTACCTGCAATTATATAAAAAATTACCCAATATCCACGTTCAAGATTTGTAAACAAGATTTAAACTTATTTAAAGGCAGTACATTGGTTTCCATATCAGTAGGATTGAACTAGGTGGAGATTTTTTCAAGTATTACAGATTCTTTAACAATTATATCTCTAATGAAATGCATTTTAACATCTATGTGTATATACAATTTTATGAAAAATTGTGTTTTCACACAAATGAATTGCACCACATGATTAGATAATTTATTTATCTCAGATAACAAACCTTTTGGCCACATTGCTTCTTTAATGGCTTCAGCTGCAGCCACATACTTAGCTTCTATGGTTGATAGAGCTACAATAGATTGCAATTGAGACTTCAACTAATGCAAGGACCACACAAAGTAAAAATATACATTATTTGATTTTTATTGTCCTTATCCAAGCATAGTGAAAATCAACAAAACTCTTCAACACAATTCCCTCACTGCAATATTTAAAACACAAACCCAATGTAGAAGACCTGTTTAAATACCTCAACAGCCATTTTAAGCCAGTCCAATGTTCAAGGCTAGGATTATCCATGTACATACTAAGGGTACTAATGGCATGGGCCAAATCTGGTTTGGTACAAACCATTGTCAACACATTGGCATATAGGACCTTACTCATGTGTTTAATGTCAGATTCATCAATTGGAAGTTGGTCTTTACTTAATTTCAAATGTGAAGCAAGTGGTAAAGTTACAAACTTAGATTCATGCATGGAGAATTTTGACAAAACCTTTTCCACATAAGAAGTTTGGTTAAGTATTAGCAAGTGTATAGGCCTATTTCTTATGATATCCTTACCAAGAATTCTTTTAGTATGCCCAAGATCTTTCATTTCAAATTCAAAATTTAAAGACTTCTTAATGTCATTAAATGTCATATATATTAAGACCAATTAATAGCATTTCATCCACATAAAGGAGCAAGTAAATAATCACATAATCTGATTTTTTTTAAAGTACATGCAATGATCAAAGGCACTTTTTATAAAACCAACAGATGTAACAAAGTTATCAAACATTTTATACAATTGTCTAGGTGTTTGTATTAACCCATATAATAACCTTTATAACAAGCACACATGATCTAGATTTCTTTTATCAATAAAATCTTGTGGCTAAGACATATGGATGGTTTCATCGAAATCAAGCATTATTCTAATGGTAGTATATTTAACTACAGAGGAAAAAATCTATTATAATCTATACCAGGTTTTTGTGTAAATCCTTTTGCTACAAGTGTAGCCTTAAACCTGAGAGGCCACTTTACAAAATTTCCCTCCTTAATGTTATAAATCCAGTTACAATCAACTATGAACTTACCTGCAGGCTTGGAAACCAATTTCTAGGTTTCATTCTTAAGAAGGGAAGACATCTCTTCGTTCATGGTAGCAAGCCAATTTTGTGATAACTGACGACTTATATCCTCATCATAGATTTTGGGTTCCTTAAAGGCCAGATCCTGATAAGACAAAACAGCTAGATAAAGGTAATCATTAAACCTAGTAGGATCTCTAGTCTCTCTTCTAGTCCTATCCATAGTCAACTGATAATCATATAAAATTTATGTCTTAAAATTCCATTTTCTTTGTAGAAGAGATCAAATTATGTATTATAGAACTCCAAGCCATTATCAGTTCCGAGGACTTTCATTTTCTTTCCAATTTGATTTTCAATCATAGTTTTCCATGTCTTAAAATTTTCAGAAGTTTCAAATTTTTGTTTTAAGAGGAAAATCCATACTTTTCTAGAAAAGTCGTCAATCAAGAACAAAAATATATATCTCCTTCTTGGGTGACAATAGAAGAAGACCCCCAGATATATGAATGAATGTATTCAAAGATGGAAGTATTTTTATGTTTCCCAATGTTAAAATGTTGCCTGTGATGTTTGCCTAAGTATAGTATTAAAAAAAGGCACTTTTGAAATAGTGTCCTTTCCAAAAACTCTCTTTTTATATAGAATGTCCATGCCTTTCTTACTCACATGGGCTAACCTATTATACACTTTAAAGTGGCATCAGTTTCAACAATGGATGCATTTGCCCTTAGATAGTACACGAGTGGCCTTGGTAATATAGATACCATTTCTCTTGGTAATTTCGAAAATAACAAGTGAACCTTTAGTTACTTTTAATGTACCATTTCCAATCCTAACTTCCAGACCTATATCATCAAGGTCTCCAATTGAAATTAAGTTCATGTTAATTTTAGGAAATATCTTACTCTTTCTGGAGTATAGATATGTCCATTTTCACATTTCAATATAACTTGTCCTATTCCTTTTACCCTCATGCAACATTATTCCCCATAACTACTTCCCCACCATTACTTTCTCTATAGTTTTCCAACCAATGTTTTCTTGAGGCGATATGAAAAGTACACCCAGAGTCCAAAATCCATTCTTAGATCTGATCATTGTTTTCTGCAAAATTTACAGTATTCAGATCAGTGGGTGACTCTGTGATAACATATACATCAACAGTGTTGGATTCTAGATACCAGGAATATGGACCGCCGACCTACCACGACATATTAGGGCGCTTGCTCAGATTGACAGATATGGTTTGCTCAGCATTAGAGTTTAAGTATTTGTATTTTGCTTTTACTTTTATTTTTGCTTACACTTGTGCTTTACTGTAAGGGAAGTAGTACTTCCTCATTTATTAATTTTATTGATATCATTTGTAACCACGGTATTCCTCCGCCACAAGTGAGGACATATTAATAAAATCTCGAAGGTTCCGCCCTCCTTCCACTAAAAAAAAAGGTGTTGGATTCTAGAGGTTCAACTAAGTTTCCTTCATCTAATTTATATCTCTCTGTTTATTTTTCTTCTTGTAACAATCTTTTATGAAGTAACCAACTTTCCCACACCCATAACATTTTCTACCTTTGGTCTTAGACTTTGACCTAAGTCTTCCCTTGTTCTTTTTCTTATTATTACTGTTAACAGACAAATTATAATTCTCATAATTCTCCTCTTGACTATTCTGTGGTCTACCTCTAACATACAAGCTCTTAGAATATTTCTTATGTTTATCAGACTTTAACTCTAATTCTTTACTTCTAAGAGAGTTGATGACACCTTCAGGGGTCAATGTGTCATTGCCATACTTTATGGCAGCTTTGACATCCTTATATGCCTTATACTCCTCAGATACCTTGTCCCTTACGTTAGTAATATCATGTACTAACTTGTTAAAGGTATCTAAATTGTCAGTGAGGTCTCTTGAAAAGTCTATCTTAAAACTAAAGAATATCTCTAAGAGGAAAAATTTATTGGGTAAAGACTTAACCAAATATAATTCTTCCAATCTATCTCACAAGGCTTTAGCAGTATTTAATTTTCCTATTTTCCTTAGCACTTGATCGGGTAAATGCAATATGATAGAGGTATAGACAAGTTCATCAACTTCATTTTTATTTTTTTGATCAGCAGTCATGGTTTTAGGAAATGTGTGTTATAACTTTTGAAACATTTTGTTGAACAAGGACTTCCCTTATTTTTTTTGTTGCCAAATGGGAAAGTCCCATTTTCCATTAAAGACTCTTAGACCCTGTTTGATATCTCCAATTTTCCATGGAATTTGGAAATTATTTTCCATTTTCCATCTTTTACATTGTTTGATAAGTAAAATTTTCCATTGAATTGGTTTTTCCCTAACCCCCACGTGACCTCCTTTTCTTGGTTTTCATTAAATTTGTTTTCCCCACCACTTTAGTGAGAAAATGGTTTTTCACCTTTTTATTTATTTATTTTTAGCAATGGAAACAATTTTTATCCCCAATTTTAACAAACTCTATCCCTTTAATGGACAATTTTCATATAAAACAAAGTCAAACGAACACCAAAAGATCCAAAATTTCAATTTTTTCACGTGAAAAATTATACTAATCAAACATAATTAATTGACAATTTCTAGAAAAACAATTTTAGGCAATTCAATTCCCTATAATTTATTTTCTTTCCACCCAAATTCCACCTTAGAATCAAATGGACCCTTAGTTCAAAAGTAACAGTTGACATTGAAAAGTCTTTTAATTAATACAAAAAAGGTTTTGAGAAGTTCAATGCTCAACAAAAGAAAAAAAATACCAGTAAAAGATTAATAATACACAGTATCAAGATTTTACAGTATAGTATCAATTTCAAAAGAACAAAGCAAGTACACATATAATTAGAAGAATAGCAGTAGTCATATCAACAAGATCCCTAAGACTCCCAATAGCCAAATTTACTAGGATTCCACGAGGATCTAGTCCATAGGTTAAGGCTTAATTTGGAACAAAGGAAATCAAAAGGATAAAACACAAATATCGATCATTATCAATGATTACTCAAGCATGCACTACGTAATTTATGCATCTATTATGTCAAGCATGAGTGGGATAAGCAATTATATAGAACAAGATTAGGGGTTTAAAGATGAAAGATCGAACCATAATGGTGGTCTAACGTATTGACCACCAGAAAAATGCCAACAAATGGTCAGTTTTCAAGATTCAAAGGTCACGAGTTCTACAATGAACCAAGTCAAACCAGTGATCTAGATCTATTAATTTTAGGACCTGGGGTTTCAACTAGAGTCAAATTGCAACCGATCAAAAAATAGATCTTGCTGTAAAAATTGATTTTCCACAAACAAATCATGATCGAAGGTCCAAAAATTAGCCACCGAAGGCTCTCATTCCACTATTACAACTAGAAACCCAAGAATACAAAGATCGAAAAATAAATCTAAATATTACAACTTAAGAATCAACCAAAGGCATCTCAGTGTAGATAGTTTTGGGGCTCAGATCATTGTACCTTTTGATACAAAAGAAAAGCATCAAACCCTAACCCTGAAAGAATGAATCACAGCTATGTCAATGAACCAAAAGATACAACACAAATATCAACCTTTTCCTTTACTCTGATAATTAATTAGACTCAATATTCACACAAAATCATCCCAACCCCAGACTTTGGAGATCACATGATGAAGAAAAAAAGAAACCAAAAAAATACACAGAGAGAATCCTGAGAGTTCTACACAAGACACGAATGAAAAGTTCAAGTTAGGGCAACCACTCAAGTCTCTTTTATACATATTATCTTTACCATTGATATCAATAAGTGATCAAAGATCCAAAGTAGCACAAGTGTCATCTTAGTTTGGGCTCGGGTTATGGGCTACTTCATTTTGAGTTATCAGGTAATGGCAAAGTAGCAATTTGGGTCAAGACCAAGTTTCATCATCGCCCCTTAATTGGATTGAATACATTGGCATCACAGCACAATAAATAGTGACTTGATTGTCTCAAAATAATGTTTATGGCGATGACAGAGAAACGCCGACATCACTAGATTGTTGAGGCATTATTGTGCATGTGTAGCGTTGACTAGGGCTTTATATTATGCTTTTACAAAACATCTAGAGAAGACAATTTGCTTCTTCTTGTTCATCTTCTTGCTCTTTTTTTGACATTTTTTTTAATCATTCATGAGATGAGATTGTGTCGAAAGAATATACAATATCCACTTGCAGAATGTAGAGTTGTTGACAACTTATCCAGTACGAATCTAATATTCTCCACTCTAAGACTATCTATTCAATAAATATTAAATAATGAATCTGTCTTTTTGTTATCCACTCTAAGACTTTCTGTTCAATAAATATTAATTAAATCAACAAATCCTACTCACCTAACTACAATTTTTACTTCCTAAGGTCGCTAATTTTGAATGCTTAAACAAAGCAAGAAGTAAAATAGTTATTTAAGAGGGAGATATTTGAATTACATGTCTTTTTCTTCAAATGATGGGGGTATTTCTAGATTTTCCTTCAACTTTTGAGGTAGTACAGATGGCGACTCCTTATTGGCTATTTTCTAATTGATTCATTAAGAATTGCGCTTTACTTACCTACCCATGTACCCTCTATTGATAGCCTGTAGCCAGTCTAGATACGGAAAATGGTTTGTAATTTGTAGGTGAGTCTTTCATTCTTTTGTCCCCCTCACGCGTTGTTATGCCTTTCGCTTAACAGTCATCTGGGCTCGTAGATTACGCTTCAAGGGTTAACAAATAGTCCCTCAACTTCAACTTTACTATTTATAGTAAATCTAGGACTTTGTTTGTCGTATGCTATGAATGGTGAAGCTACTGAGGGTTCTTTGACTCGCCTTGCTCATTCTTGCTCGTTAAGAGGAATATGGAGAACATGCCGGTGGTCACGTTTTGTTTTATGTACAGATGGCCTTATTTTCTTTTTTCTTGTTTAGTGGCATATAACTCTTCTCGAACGTACATGGGTTATGTATGACTTAGCCTATTTGTCTGGGGTTTGATTAGCAACTCGTTCATTTTCAACGGTTATGATTGTTATTGCCATATTTTAACAACTAATACCTCCCGCCAGAATCTATAAATGTCATTACTCCGATTAATCTTCTTTACTTTATCGCCTCATTTCTCTCAAGCAAAATTACTACCTTAATAAGTACCGCTTCTTTATCCTTATCCAACATCTTTCCTGCAACATCTTTCTAAACTGACCCTCAAAGTACGTCCAGCTATTCCGATTCTGGGAGTTTGTTCCAAGTTGAAACTTTTGCCACCTTCTCTTCTTCTGAGGAAAGTTCATATTTTGATGTGCTCCTTTATAGAGTTGTGACCCATCCTGGTACTTAATCTAAAACATTTTTGGTCAAGCATGAAGTTTTTGACATGGGGTTGAGGTACGTAATGAGGTTGGCGAAACCTCTAATGTGCTAGTTGATCTTAATGAAATTGATGGGAACATTTTTTAGGCTTCAAGAATCTTTAGTAATCTCTATGAACAAGACTTGGTCGAAATCAAGATCTGTTTCAATATTCCTAATGATATAGAGCTATTATGTCCTAAACCATTTCATATGATAGAGATCGTCCACGTCCCAGGCTGCATAGCTATTCATAAGCATTTATTAGATATGGTACTCAGGGTTTCCTTCCATCACTTTTTAGGGAGACTCTTCATCCTTAGATATGATGCCTTCCTAGCTTGCTCCAAGTAGGTGGGCCCAATTGTCCTAATCTTTTTTGTTGTGGGGATCTATATGTATATTGGGACAACTTTCATCATATATATTTCCTTTGATGTATCACTCCATGCCATTGGGGAATACTATAAATCCCAAAAGAAAAAAATATTCTTTCCTTTCCTTTTTTCCATTGTTATGCCTTCAACTTATTGTAGGTTCCATGAATGCTATTTCTCTACATGTCTTTTCCTTTGGACTTTTATGTTCTAACTTTGTTGATTTGGTATACGCAAACTACGTTTTGTAGTTCGCATTCGTACTTTCAACAAACTGTGTGGCCTATTGCCCCTTATTTTAGCTTATCCTTTGAAGTTCACAAGTTGAAAGACTACTTCATCTCTTTAACTCCAACTTTTACAATCTTGGCGTTCAAACCAAGGGTAAGTTGATTTATTATTTTCCTTGCTTCTACCTTCAGGCATTTACTTAGCCATTGTTATCATTTTCGTTTCAATGTCTTTTCCTTTTATTTTCTCAGTGTGGATTAACTTCTATGCGACCTACCTAAGCATTAGAGAATATCTTCGCCTACAGATTCAGGCTCGACGTACCTGGATCAGTTAACTATATTCTTGTTGGGGATTCAACTACCTAACCTACCCATGTGAGGGTCAGGGGACCACAGTCCCCTACTGTTGATGTTTTAGTTTTAGGGTCTCACTCTTAGAAACTACAATTTCTACCACAGACATTCGTGCTAGGAAATTGAGCAAGTCCGACAAGTCTGGGTAGAGTTTAATCCCACTAATTTCTTCTTCTCTTGACTTTGAATCTTTACTTGGGTCCCCACTATCATGATGAGCTGGATGCCTAGATTTTGTCTTCTTTCCACCAGTTATACCTATTTTATTCAATCTTGGGAGAAATTGGCTAAAGGCTTTTATCCCATGCAAATGATCTATCAAGAGTTGTAGTATTACTCCAATACCAGCAGGTAGAATACGAGCTTTACATTGATCGAATCAATGGTTTAAATAGAAAGGTCTAATCTTTAGAGAAAGAATGTAATGCACTTCAGGTGAAACCGAATGTAGTTGAAGAGGAAAAATCAAAGTATAAAAGCATGTGCCGGAGCCCTGAGAACTATGATAGGGCCAAAGCTACTATCTTTGCCAATATTGGGAGATTAGCTCGGATTTGATGCAGACTCGATTAGATAACATAGCCTATTCCAAACGAAAAGACTGTGAAATTACCAAGCTGGATGAAAGGTGTTAAACTACTAAAATTAGTTACTTCCTCAGAATAAGAGATAGTACCCAGGCGCAGGATGAATTGTTTTCATTCTATCAAAAGTTAGAAAGTAACGAGACTAAATTTTCTATTACAGAGTTTGTACTTACTGAAAGAAATGCTTATAAGGCCAAACTTATTGAAGAATCAATGCAAGATGGGAAAACAAAGTTCTCAATATTATCAGGAAATTTCATCCTAAATGGAACCTAGACTTTTTAGAGTTCGTAAAGAGGATGTCAGCTATTCTTAGTCTTTCAAAATTTCTCTATTAACCTCTTGGACTTCATATTTTATCCCCTTTTCGTTCAGCATTTTTAGCCTGGGAATTCTAATATTATTCCCAGTGGCGGACCCAGCATTGAAGTTCGGCCCGGGCGGACGTTGACCAGTCAACATCGGCAATCGCTTTGTAAGAGCGAGATTGTTTATTAATATTTAATTAAATAATATTAAAATTTAGAAGTGAAAAGTGCCTAATTCATAAATCCAATACCAAATCCAAATCTCCAATTCCCCCAATTCTAAACTCTAAACCAAACACTCTCATTTCATTTCACACACAATATATAGGCCATGGACTGGTTTTCTTGGCTCTCAAAAACAGGG
>CAIGRN010093361.1:0-18345 GCA_903798345.1 Fraxinus anomala | reverse complement strand
CTCAAATAAGATAGGAATTTAAAATTTATTTCATTTTAGTCCTCATTTTTTTTTCTTCAAAAATATTTAAAATATAGTATATAAACAATTAAAATTTCATTCTAAAATTTTCGGAGCATTACAATCTTCTCTCCTCAAAAAATTTCATCATTGAAATTACCTCAACTACTTGAAAAGTTCTAAATACTTAACCATTGACATAATTACAATATATCATAATATAAATCAAGAAAACTAATAATTATAATAAAAGGACATTTCATTTCATACCTTAGGATCGATTGGAAAGTGTCAAATAGCGAGCGCCACATGCCAATGATTCTTTATAATATTATATATTTAAAATTTTAAAAATTTTACATTATCGTTAAACTCCTAAAGTTTATGAAAATACCCTTTTTTTTAGAAATTTTCTAAAAAATGATTTTTTTTTTTTTCGAAATGAAAGTTTCTAGAAACTAGAATATTCTTAAATTTGGAAAGTTCTGAAATATCTTTTTCGTCTTGTTAATTTGAATAACGCGCAATCAAAAAACTTCCAGATGAGGAGGGAGTCACAAGTGGATTGCTTAAATCCTAAACCCTTCTTAAACAGTTTAGGTCTTTTTGACAAAATCTTTCAATATTGGAATATTCAAATCAAGAAAACTCAAACAATAAATAAAATTTAAGACTTCTTAAAATATGAATTTTCTAGTAGGTAAAATTTAAAACATCACCCAAAAGCTACACACACAAACATGTGAAATAATAATTTTGGAACCAAGTTTAAAGTTATTATTTAATTATTTAAAATAATCATTAATATCAATCATTTAAAAGAAAAGAAATCCGTAAATTTTTTTTAACAATGTGCTCACTGTTCGACATTGTTCACATGAACAGTACTGACATTGTTCACGTGAACAATGCACGTAAATATTTTTTTATTATTATTTACAGGAAAGTAGAACATTTGCTCTGATACCAAACTGTAATACCCCAAAATTTTATAAACCTTGGAGTGTTACTAAAAATTTAATTTTCTTTGTATCAAAGACGGAACAATAAAATAATATTCTTTAATAAAAAAATATAAATGGAATATCCATAAATTTAAACTAAACATAAAAATTGTATCGTTAAGAAAATAACATAATCACTAATTAAATAACATGTTTTTGAACAATTAAAACTAACTAATAAATTAAAGGAAAAAACTCAAATGTTTTTATTTCTTCAATTCCTCATGGCAGTCCGCTTCATCCCACCACAGAAGTATAAGTAATATACATTAATGAATATAAAAGTATAAGGAAAAAAACCACTTGCACAGAAATATCTTACCTTAATTTTTAAAAGGTTGGAAAGAATAAAATCTTGCACATAAAAGATCTTTTATTTTTCTATACTTTTCTCCTCTCCTCTCTCTACCGTGGCTCTCTTTATTTTCTGTGGTGAAATAATGAGAATTCCAACATTATTTATAGTTGAAATTCTCAATTAAGTTTGTATGCAACTGAAATTTCAAACGATGTATATAGAGAATTTGGATAAGAATTGATTTCAAATAATAGAATTATGATTACTTTTAAACTTTATCAAATTAAGATTGCAATCAAACTCCATCCAAAACATAAAAAGATTAGCATTATCAAAATCAATATATATCACTCTATCGATACATAATTATTTGGCTCAAATAAGATAGGAATTTAAAACCTATTTCATTTTAGTCCTCAGTTTTTTATTCAAAATATTAAAAGTATAGTATATAGGACAATTAAAATTTCATTCTAAAATTTTCGAGGCGTTACATGAATAGTGGTTCCTTTAAAAAGTTCCCTAACTAAAAAATTAAAAAAAAAAAATAAGTGTTAGATAGTGACCTTAGCCAAAAAATTGTTACATATTAATCAAATCCTAATTAATCCAAATTAAACCGTCCTTCAATGGCATTTTTCTAAGAATATTAATATTGGAAATTTTGTGTCAGCTATGATAGACCGTCTATGGTTCATTGGATTTTGGTTCTTGTTTTTGTTGTTAGTAGAGTTGACAGAACATATTATGTAAATAATCCATATCGCACTCATCTCAAATTAATGCAGGCTATTGAAAATGTCGTATATATTATTTAAAGTGATGAATACACCAACTCTTCGTCACAATGTTATCACTACTTACAAGGAATTTGTTGAAAGCTTTTGTCCTGTATGAAAAATAGAATTGCTAGCAATGAGTTTAGGAGAAATTCTCTAAAAGAAAGTGTTGAGGGATTCACACTGAGGTTCCAACTTCTGATGAGATGTTGAACGAAGTGTTTCCTACTGAACAATTGAATGCTGGTGAAGATTTGGATGAATATAATTACTCCAAGAGTACAGGGAATGGGGGAGGTCAGAATTTAGGTAATCAAAATGGAGTCTTTGAAGGTGGAGAATGGGGACTAACAGATTTTGATTTAATTAGTTCCAGCATAGAGTCCTTTGAGGTGCGAGATAATATCCCTCAGCCAGGTCTATTTACGTCTGAATTTCAAATTGATCAACGACTACAGCAGTTTGCTCATTTTGGGAGCTTTGATGATTTGTATCTTGATGTTGTCTCTCCGGCATTTCAATCATTTGACGATGAATTCTGGAAGCTAAATAATGTCAAATCGCAAGATTCAGAGCTTATTGAACCTGAGAAGAAAAGACAGTACGTGTTTCCTTCAAGGTCGCTTGAGATTCTGAAGAAATATGGAAACAGGCAGAGAAGATTGAATGGTAAAAAGATAAATGTGTCTAGCTATGAGATGCAACGCAGTAATTGTAGTGTTTCAAAGCTTTCAACTGAGATAATCATTAAACTGGCTGCAGAAAAATTCATCCGGTCAAATTCTCGAATTAGCAGTGACATTTCAATGCTTAGCCACCCATATGCAGGTTCAATTTTAGGCCCCTCTACAGAAGATTCTAAAGAAATTCAGCTTGTCCAGAATCTTCTGTCATCTGCAGAAAAAGCAGGCGAGAAGCAGTATGAACGTGCGATCAAGCTCCTGCGTGAGTGTGACAGAACGAGTTCCAGTGAAGGAACTTCCGTTCAGAGATTAGTCTTTTATTTCAGCGAAGCTCTTTATGAGAAGATTGACAGAGAAACTGGAAGAATTACTCCCAAGGGTTTAGGGAAGAAGTCTGAAGATCCTCTAGAGGCATTGAAGTGTCAAGATTCGATCCTGATTGCATTTTGCTATGAGTTACCCCTTGCTCGTGTCACCAGCTGCGCTGCAATTCAAGCTTTAGTAGAACATTTAGCTGAGGCAAGAAAGGTACACATCATTGACCTCGAGATCAGGAATGGAATACACTGCATAACTTTGATGGAAGCTCTTTCAACTAGATGTGAAAATCCCATTGAGCATCTTAAAATCACGGCTGTGGGAATCAAATCGAAGGAAAAATTAGAAGAGACGGGCAGGCGTCTGACAACCTTTGCTCAGTCCCTGAACTTTCACTTTTCTTTTAACATTGTCGTGGAAGAAGATATTTTAGATCTTAATATAGACCTCTTCGAGTTTGATAATGATAAAGCTGTGGCTGTCTATGCAGCTTACGCTTTGACAAGTATGATTGGATGTCCAGATAGGCTGAAACATATAATGGAAGTGATCAGAACTATCAATCCTTGTGTAATGATTGTTACAGAGATTGAGGCAAATTGTAATTCTCCGATTTTTGTGGACAGATTTGTGGAAGCTCTCTTTTATTATGGTGCATTTTTTGATTCCTTAGCAGATTGTATGAAGAACGATGAGAAAAGCAGAAGGGATGCTGAATCAACATGCTTCAGTTCTGCCATAAGAAACGTTGTAGGGACTCAGGGAAAAGAAAGAAAGGTTCGACACGTGAGTATCAATGTATGGAGGGCCTTTTTCGAAAGGTTTCAGTTGGTGGATATAGAACTGAGCAGGTCGTCTATGTATCAAGCAAATCTGGTGCTTAAGAACTTCACCAGCGGGAACTCTACCACGTTTGATATGAATGGGAAATTCTTAACTATTGGTTGGAAGGGGACGCCGCTCACTTCACTTTCTGCATGGAAGTTTCGGTGATTGCCATTCTCCAACCCTCCTGGTCCAACATAAGAATGGACAGCTAATGTGTTCCCCTTATTGAACAGGTTCTATAGCCTATGTGCTCATACTTTTACAAGCGGTGCTTGCTTGTAATTTGTAAATCCGATCGTGTTAAAGCGTGCTGGGCTACATGAAGTTAGAAATTCAGTGAAAAATAGCTAGTGATGACATAGTTTCATTACTATAGAAACGATATAATATGATTTGTCATTTGATGTTTTAATCGCTTATAAGTAGAAATTAGACAAACTTATATCTTAAGAAAGTACTTGAATGTTTCTAAATTTAATATATGTGATTATAAAGAGTTCGATTAAGCCTTGTTGAAGAAGATGGGAAGGTTGATCGTGTCCATTATTACATGAAACTTCACAATAACATCATATTTACATATCAAAAAATGTAAGCCATATGCATATCTTGCAAGGTATTTGGTGCTTTAAATATGGAAAATCCTAGCAGAGGTCATTATAGGCCGAGACTGGTAAGGAGGCTGCCATGGTGAGGAAGGGGTCGTCCAAAACCCCCAATGAAGGCTCATTTGCCTCACAGATATACCTAGAAACAATATCCAAAGACTCGAGCCTTTTTCTCAGTCCTTCACGCTGCAATCTCAATATTCTGTTCTCCGATTCAACGCTCTCATAAAGTGGAGTAATTTCACTGATCTTATGAATCATTTCACTGCGTTTGTTCATGAAATACATGATCTGATCGTTCAGGTCTTTAACGTGCTGCTCACGCTTCATCCTTGATCGTTTGGCTGATTCACGGTTTGATATCATTCTCTTCCTCTTCTTCTCATCTATCATATCTTCTGAACTTGAGTTACTAAGCTTATTCCTCGACGAAATTTTCCCTACAATCTTTTTATTAAAAGGAAATACAATAATTTGTTTAACTTTCGTGTCTATCTACCGAGTCAAGAAAAAACGTAGAACCAATACAGAAAAACAACAGAGAATGATTGTGCAAGCCTAATTCTATGCAGAAAGATAATGATACTCATTTCATGATTTAAACATGCATATATGAGAGATTGAGATGAGATCAAGAAGGTGAAGGATTTCGAGAATTATCCACTGCAATATATATATATATATATAAAGATTTTGAAAAGTCACATTTGGGTGTGACTGGCAAGAATTGGTGGGCAGATGTGGACAATTGATACACGCCTTAGTAATCTAAAACTAATTTGATGCAATACTATATAAACTTGGATAAGGTTGTCAACAAAAGCAAAACCACTTATGGCATTCTTAACTGGACAAAGATTAGCAAATTCTCCTACTTTTATGTTTAAAAGTTACACGTGCCAACAAAGCTTCAACTGTACGTGTTTTTAAGGTTTAGTTTGTGAAGATATGTTTGCTTATAAAATTTGGCAGCCACAGATTCAAAAGCCGTATTCCACTTAAAGTTGCATTGTCTCACAAATATTTTTTTTTTTTTTCTTCTTCTTGTCATATATTTGTTTTTCTCTCCCTCAAGAGCATCCAATCCATCTCTCGAGCAATATCCTCAAAAAGTTAAAATTTCATATATCCAACCATCAAATTCTTTAATCTACTGAAGATATTAGTGTTCTTTTCTGAAAATGAACAAAGCACTACAATTAGTATCGATGTTCTTATTAATAAGCTCTAATCAATACAATCAAACAAAGTGTTTTTGATGGACATTTCTTGACCTAATTAAGATAGAACCTAATCTGGAAGGAAAAAAATATATTAATTGTATTTTATATCAAGAAAACAAATCCGTATACATACAGCAATTATAAGTCAAAATGAAATAATAAAAAAAATTATCTTTTGGGGCGTTGGATTAATTATTATCGGGTGGGCGCATTTTCAAGTCAATTCTTAGACTCCAATCAATCAACCCATAAATCTTATCTCAAATTCTTAATAATGAAAAAAGAGGAAGATTATTTACTTTGTTGGCTGCTATTGTAATTTAATCTGTTGATTAAAGATGAATTCTGTAGTTTGTGCTTTTCCATTAGCAAAACAATGATAATTTTCAAGCCTATAAAAAGGTGGTCGTTGATTGGTTGGCGATAAGTTTGCCAAGAATTTTGTTGGGAATTGTGAGAATGTTGCTTAGAGAGGAAACTTAAATTGATCAGATCAAAAATCAACAAGCAGACATTATACTAAAAAGCTATTGGAGTTGCTTCGATCTTGGATGAGCAGAACAGGATTCATGCTAATTTATTTATCCAGATGTCAGTACAAGAAACTAAAAGGAATTTTCTTGTAATAGCTAACCAATGGGGAAATGACAGTTGATGGTCACATCGTTTATTTCAAGCTCAGAGCATTTATAAGATCAAATTACAACAACAAAATCAGAAGATAAGAACACATCTCAAATGGTTCCCCTAAAATTGAGAGGTGATTCTTCATTCTTTTCACTGCCAAAAATTCCTCTCTCTAAAATCCATTCTTCAATCATTACTTGAGAATTCACAGCCTGATCTGTAGGCACAAGATGCCCAGCGTTCATAACCACGACATGGCTCAAATTTGCCCATTTCTGCACATACCCAGCTAGCTTCCCATCAACCCTCCAAACCTTCCTCTCGGCCTCCAAAAACTTCGTGATACCTTCCCACTTCATCTTCTTCATCCAAGCCTCGGTTGACACCACACCATCTCTCAAATCACATTGTCCCTGATACAGTAAAACTTTTGTATTCTTAACCAACAACTCCACCATATACCTCACACTCTTCATCACATCCTCGTGCAATACTGCATCCACCACATCGCTGCACACCTCGTAAACCATGTTTTCATCGACTCCAAGTGCCTTTTTCACTTCCACATTATTCAAAAACACTCCCACTAAATCATCTTGGTAAGGAATTAACCTTCTGAAGTCATATAAAGTGGCTAAACCAGTCATATTTGTCAACGTGTTCAAGACTCGAGTTCTTGCACTTGTTGCCTCACTCCAATTACCATTTCTAGTTAATCCAACAGCATCAGATTGAAGTTTCTCCAAAAGGACCTTTTGCTTTTTATTGATCAGACCTAAATTGTAAGCATTTATAGCATGAGTGGCCACTTGAATCTCTGGATCAGTCAATCCATTTCCTATAGCAACACCACCCAAATGCACCTTTTTTTCTTTAGGCAACTGGGCATTCTTCTTTAGTATATAATATCCTAGTGCTGGAAGATATTTTCCAGCATAACTCTCACCAGTAATAAAAATTGGCCTAGTTTTGAACGATTTGTCCAAGGCAATAAATTTCTTAATTGCAATAATAAGGTGCTTAGCAACATCGTGTTGGTTTCTTGGAATTTCTTGAGGTGAAGCAGCTATGCTAAATCCAGTTCCAATAGGACTATCAAGAAAAAGCAAGCCAAAGATTCGATTCCAAGAACCTGGATTGGCTTCAAGTGAGAGCTGTGGAGACACGCGCCACGGACCGAGTTCGTATAAGTTGGCTAGCATGGAGGAGCAACCAGGGCCACCTTGGAGCCAAATGACGATTGGCGATTGGGAGATTGATGTTTTGTGGTTGGAATTTTGGGCTTCATAGAATGCGTAGAAAATGGCAGAACCAGAGGTGGAGTTCACTTCGAGATAGCCTGATTTGGTGGGGCGGGCCTCTTTGGGATAGGAAGCGGAGATGGCAACGGCGGCGGACGGTGGCGGTGTGGAGGCGAGGAAGTGGAAGAGGGCAATGAGGAAGAGGAATTTAAAGAATGGTTGTAGAGATTCCATTAGGTGAGCTTGACCTGTCTGTCTCTGTTCGTGTTCCTCGGAAACTGCCTTAATAAGAAAAAGCTCTAAATTTGTGTGTATAATATTATTTTATTAGCGAAAAAATGATTTAAAAATAAAAGATAGAAAATATAAAGTTCCACTAAGGTGCCAGAAAGGGTTTGACAGACTCTTCACAATAGGAGGGACGGAGTAATTTTTTTCATTTTCAATTCATATGGACCCTGCATGGATCCCACCACAAATGTGAGAAAATGTCAATCAAAGTGTCAATTTTTTTTTTATAAAATGGTTTTATTCAAAAATATATTTTGAAAATAATAAAAATCAAACAAGAAGGTGTAGATATTTTGTTCTATTAACATAGGATTCCATTAAAAAAAGTTGTAAACTTTAATCCCATCTAATAAAAATAAATTGTCATCTAATGCCCACTGCAGCCAAGAGAGGAAGCAAAATGCATGCCTCTAAAGCACCTAACTAAGAGAATATTCATCATTTTGTAGTAAAAATCCCATTCAACAACTCAAGAAAGATCCATACAAATATATCTCTTATAGCCACAAGAACAATGAAAATGATTGAGAAATGCTAAATGTACACACTCCCCTCACAAGAAGGGGGGCCCACGGTGAATAAAATAATTGTCCCCCCTCACAAGAGGGGAGCTTATTCACCCGATGTACGTGTAGCAAATCTCAAAATGATTTCTATTGACCACCGTGTCAGCTTTAACCATTAGGTGTACACCAGTCAGCGTTATAAGATTTTACACTTCAATAACGTGAATAAGACAAAAATTAACCGGAAATGCATCTGGTGATTGATGCCAGGACAATCACTCCCTTCAAATACTATATTATACAATTCCTCAGACCTCGAATACAAAAACATTTTGAACACGATAAATTCGGCCTACATGTTCCTCAGCCTCTCTTGGTCACACAAAATTGTCTAATAAACAAACAATATCTATACAGAACAAGATGTAACCCTATCAGAATATCACAGAGTTTGCGTTAACCATATAAAAGGATACAATCAGCACAAGAGATCGAGCAAGGGAGAATAGGAGAAGCAAAAGCTATAGTTAATGAATGTTTTACAATCGACAATTACTCCGCCTAAAATGGCAGGAAAACTAAATTAGGGAAACCTACAGGTAATTCTCTGCATTGCTACAGCGCTGTACAGTATCCTCCCAGTATCAAGGGGTATTCATTTGAAATCCCCCTCTGCATCCTTGCCAGCTCATTTTCGTCAAGCTCTCTATTGAAAGTTGTGATAGTCATGGCCAATTCTTCCACAGCACAAGTGCTAGCTAGTGAATTACACGGATAGCTTTCCAGAAATAACTCTCAGGATCCATTCACAGCCATTTCCGGTGAGGACTTAGGTGGTAGCATTGAACAGTCATCACTCCGCTGCCTATTCTCTGGGTAATCATGCAAACTATCAGAAAAGCTTCTAGGAGAAGCGTCTCCATCCTTTGCATGGGATTTCGCATCTGCATTTCCATTATCATCAGATGACCACGTAGAACCCTTCACATCACAATCTGGTTCAATAGTGTTCTTGTTTGCATCCAACTGAGGACAGTCAGTTCCAGCACCAGTTGTTTTCTTACTTGGTAGTACTGCCTGACTTAGGGTAGAGCATAAGGCAGCAAATACACCTTCTCTTGGTTTTGTGCCTTTTGGTGACTGCAGCAACCTTTTTGGCTCAGGCTCCTCCTTTGAAACTAATTTGCGTTTTAACCGGAACTCAGCCAGCCCCTCATCTTCATCAGATATATCAGACAGTTTTTTAGGTGGAGGCTTGTAATCCTCATCATCCTCATCATCTTCATAGTCAACAAGTCCACTAGACCTTCATACATAGATAAAATTGATAAGTACCTAAGGTGATGAAAAATAAATTTACAATTGATGAAATTAATACCGCAGTGAAGGGTAGTTTAGAGCAGATCCATTAGCCAAGACAGGCTGAGATTGCACTCTGTTAGAGCTGGCAGCTGATGCAGAATTTTCTTCATCACTAATTAAAAATGCAGAATTGGTCATTACGTGTTATTCGTAATTTGAGATCCACCATTATACATTCCACAACTACAAGCAAAGACAAACCTGTCCTCATTAAAATAATCTTCTTCCTCTCTCTCCAAAGCTCGCTCATCTATCCGTTTCCTCTGGTCTAACAAACTAGCAGTGCTTCTCGTTCCGGCACTCTCTAGGGACTGCAATTCATTCATCGTGATCTAAACACAGAGAAGTCCAAATGCCATAAAAACCCATAAAAGATAAAATAAATACCTGCTCGTATTTAACTTTTAGAGCTTGAATGGAAGACAAGTTCTCAAGTTTGACCAACTGATCCCAGAATGAATCAACTATATATCTAAGTAATATCTTCAAGTTCTCCTGTAAAACGCGTGTTTCACAAAACAAAATGGTAAAATACAGCTAAATGCATCTGTCATGCAATCTAAGGGACATCTGAAGGGGATAACCACCTTTCGGATATATTCAAATAGTTCAAGTACGGCAGAGTTCAGAAGATTGTATCTATCACCATTAGCAACAAATGCATCTACAATGGGTTTGAAAAGGTTGTTCTTCACAATGTGATCCATAAGATGCTCATCCTGCAATACATTGCCAACAAACAAAAAAGAAATTGAGAACCAAGCTTACCGTAGGACAGCTAAATTGAAAACAAAATGTTTCACAAGAGTTATTCATGAAAGCACACAATTTCAAGGAGAAAGGAGACAATGAGCATGACCACATGAATACCAAAATTGATTCGCATATAAAATAGCTGGTCAAAATACTTCACATGACCAATGCACCACTTTTCTTCCTCCGGGTATCAGATACACCGAAAAATAAGATAATGTAAATTGGAGATACTTAATAATCAATTGGGAAAGCATTATCCTCGAGGACTATAAATTACAATCTCAAATGCAGCAAATAGAGGAGTAAAAGAGGGAAGATTTCCCAATTTATGATCAAGTGTGCACAAATAATATAATAAGATAAAAACTTCATCAAATGATTTTATTTTTTATTTTTTAAAAGGAAGAGGAAAGAAAACAGTGTTTCATTTTAATTTATCCAGAAGAGAACAGTTTAAATGTAGACTTCAGTTTACCTCAACGATATTAATCTCTCTAGAGTCTTTCAAAAGATAACACAATGAACTTACACTGCGAGAAATAAGAGTCCTCACGAATCTAACAGCAGCAACTACAAGATACTTTTCCCGTCTTCTTGTCAGATATAAAACCTTATCGATCACGTTATCAAGTAAAAAATCACATCTGCAGAACAACATGGAGCTTAAATTCAAAATGAACTCTGATGCAGCATATCACAGCTAAAAAAGTTGAACGAAGGGTGCTATGAAAATTACTTTATTCTATAAGGATGGTGCAAAACACAGAAGCATAGAAGATCACAAATGTTCAATAGTATTTCAGGCTTCACTCCACTTTGATTCCCATTTCCTCCATCTGAGCTCACAAACTTACTGCCTGTTTGAGCAGTATCATTTGGTGGGCATGATGATGTTATAGCATCTATTAATTGACCCAAGTGCTTCTCATAGAAAATTTCAACAATAGCATCTCTCTGTAACAAAAGTAAAATTATCACATGAATGACAAGGACAGCATAAATTTGTAACTATGATAACAAAAATATTGCCAATAACGTCCTCACATGCAAAGAAAAATCTACTTCATTCCAAATATCACGAACATGTAAAGCCACATAGATGATCTTAAGTCCATATGCTTCTGTAGAGATAGTAACCCTAAAATGGCCAGCATTTTTTGCAGCAACATTGAAAATTATAGCAAAGAAAACTGGAAAAAGAACCTATGAACTCAAAACCAAGGTTTAATACCCATGGGAATATGCAATGAAATACAAAGGCAAGGATGCACCGTGGTGCTTAATAGCCTTTTGATCTTAATTTTTGTTTAATTTGAGTCATGACCGAACAAGCTTGCTAGTTAGCTGCCACGGCCCTTTCTTGGGATATCAGTAGAGAACATGAAACGAAACAAAACACGACTCTCATCGTGAGAATAATAATGAAAGGCAAAGGCTGTGAAGAAAAGATTATAAATTAAAAAAAAAAGTACGTAAAGCACCTGTGACGTTGATGTATATGAATCCAAAAGACTGCGAAGGATTTCAAGAAATTGGCAGTGCATATCATCTCCAAAATCTGTTAGCATATTTTTCACCTGCAAATTAAGGATTCACTCAACTAATATTTTCAGCATAGAGATGTGTTTATAGCAGTACGTACAGCATTCCACCCTAGACCCCACACACACATACACAGCCCCAAAATATTAAGCAGGCTGCTATTTTAATCCTTTCAAAGAGGAGAGATGATGTTATATTCCCGCAAAAGATACTGCAATGGAAACATAATAGTGCTATTGTGATTTCCCCTCACAGACAAAACCAACCGCATCCCATTATTCCTGCCCCCCCAAAAAAAGGTAGAAAGGTTGCAGAGATTAACATGAAAAGCTTGGAACTTAATTTTCAAGGCCATGGTTTTTCCCATCATGTCATCTATATGAATATAATCTAAACATAGGAAACACAGGCACTTCATCGTGCCAAAATGTCCTACATTGGCTACATGTCAGGTGCATTGGGAAAGTAGCAAAATATTGCTTCCAATCTTCTAACTTCTCCAGAATATGCAGGGGACTTAGGGATGTGCTAACAAATTTTCTCAAGTACACACTAGTACAGACAAGGATTACTTTTGGGATCCAAATGTAATTGTAAAGAGAAATTGGTTAACTATAATATGACCAACTGTTCAGAGGACAACCAAAATTGGATACATATATAAATAGGTAAGAAAAAGCATCAGAAAAGAGACGGATTGTCTACACTACAACTAAAGCACATTTAATGACCTCCATATTCAAGCCACCTATAATGTGCATTATTGAAATCCATCAACTGTTATGTTTTCACATAATAAATAATAAAGTTTAAAGATCACCAACTTAATGTTTTGGTCTTCTTATTCTTAGAATTCAGTTCAACTGAGTTAATCTCTCAAGGTTTTCAATATTATGAATTACATGAAAAAATAGGATTATTAAAGAAATTTTTCATGCAATGTCTTAGTTTTAAGTCCTACTTTTTGGAAGATGTTGTTGCATATCCAGGTCATGTCGTGTTCATGCCCGTAACCATGATCATGGTACTGTCCACATTTCTTAGATCTAAACATTAACTCAAAATTGAGTTTCCCTAATGAATCTCATGACTGCCTCAAGATAGCAACTAATTCCACTGATACTAAGAAGGCAATTTATACAGCCATTACATGCAACAAAAAGCTGTTGTAAACTCCAGGAAATAAATAACCCTATATTGCTCACCAGAAGTCCAAAAAGAACACCTTGCCTAGTTACATAAGAACGCAAAATACTGGGATCCTGATTCAGAAAAAGAATGAGAATGTCTGTCCTGCATCCATTACAACAAATTAATGTGAACATTTCAAATACTCTGGCCAGAAAAACTAAGAGTAGAGATAAAATCTTTTAAATGTTTATACTAAAAACTTCGAATTATTTTATTACCCAGTCAACACAAGCTTTTTGTCATCACTCTGCAAAACGTCAGCTATGATGTCAAATATGCCTTCATTGACAAGATCCCTACAAGCATAAAAATACTTCCAGTAATAAAGTAAAGCACATAGATAACATCAATTCACGCATACAAGACTATTTTTACATTTCTTCTCAGGCAAAAAAATTTGAATTTGTAGAACAAGTTAAAAATCAATTTCTAAGTTCGGAAAAGATGAAACAATGCTGTAATTGATATTAAATTTTATACCAGAAAGAGAGCAAAATTGAAGTTATGACTTTAACATACCTAAATAGCCGGAGCTGCTGAACCATCTGCAAGCTCTTGCTTAAGGTACAAAACTCATGCAAGAAGTGTATCTATTACATTCACAAGATAATAAATTCAATAAGACAGCGAACACCCACCCCCTAAAAATTCTTATGTAGCAATGCCACAGAACAGTGAACAGGTATCAGATACATGGATTAAAATTCTATAAAATTATGAATTTATATCGTCTTTATTTTTATACTTCCTATTTTCAATAAAACAATACTATTTTTAGCTTAACTAAATTTTTTTGAATTAGAATGGTTATTTTGTGACTTAGAAGGTTGTACTATTTATAACTAGTTCCAATTCAAGAAAAATAACCTTTTTATCCAAATGTTTTAATAATTAAAAATCTTAAATTTATTAGCATGTAAAGTAATACCATATTTTATCTCACACTTAGCATTGCATAGGAACAATTTAAAACTACTAAATATTGAACATTACACACATTAATTTAGGTTAGAACTAATTTGGTGTTGAGAAAAATAAAACCAATATTATACACAAAAAGATTGAAAGTAGTAGTTACTAAACATTAAAATCATTAATATTGGGTGGAACAAAGTTAGTTCTTAAGAAGTTGATTGTTTATTAATGATTATTAACTTAATAACTATTAAACGAAGCTGATTGGCTGTAATTTTAGGGCACAAATGAAACACTGGCAGCCTGACAGTTTGGTTGTTGGAATAATTAATGATATATGTCAAAATAAATTAGAGTTGCAGTACTTTGTTGCTGAGCCAACCAATGTCATTGTTTGATGGTCAATATCATGTAACTTATCCTAGAAATTACATAACTAACAAATTCAAGATCTGATTACAGTGGTGAAAATTGGGCAGAGATGATATGTTGCTCATAATTTGAATCCCCAAGATTTGAGCATTCATATCTGACACCGCCGCCACCAAACATATGAACTTAGAAGAAATGCGTAAGAGGTATTCAAGGATCAATGTTTACCAAAGTTTTTTTTGATTCTGCAGAAGTGGTAGGACACTTCAACCGTGCAAACAATTCCTGAATGAAGGTGCTGTCATCTTTCAACAACGAAACAACCTATAGAAAACAACAGAATCAGGATGGAGATAAAATATAGACGTTTAAGAGTTGAACCAACTCGGACAGTGTCATACGGTTGCATTATTTGAATAGATTATAGAATTAAGACTTGCAACAGTGGCCTCATCCAATGCTCTTGGCAATATGACATCCTGCCAGAGGCAATACAAAGAATAAGTTTCATTTATAGTACAAGTTATGTACAACAAGATCCACTTCAAAGCATCGAAAGCATCACCTTCAGATAGCCGATTCTGTAAGTTTGATGTATCTTGGAAAGGACTAAAGGGTCTTTAATAGGTATGGCCTGAAATATGCCACAGAGAATTATGAATGAATAAAAATATGACATCCATATAAGGCAACTCATTCGGCCCGTCCTTCAATAACAACATTTCCCCAAGCAAGCGTTCTCTCTCTTTTTCTTTTTCTTTTTCCAATAGAGGGGAGGGGATGTTCAGAAGAATGTACCTCCTTGAACACCACATGCTCTTTTAAAAAACTGCGATGATGAACATGAGGTACCTCGGGATCAACTGCAAGTAAAATATAAAGAAATTCATTGTTACATTCAAAGAGAGGGACCCAGCTGACATATCCGATACAATGAACAAATCAAGTAATAATACTCTATTAATCCAAATAGGTATTCAATTAAGATAGAACAATGATCCACATGTGAAGATCAATACAATCAACAATTATGGGAACGAGACCAGAAGCCTTAATGCCCATCAAAAGAAAAAGCTCCCTAGGACAAGAGGCATTTACCAGATTTATGATTACCAATACAATCAAAATTTATGGGAATGAAACCAGAAGTCTTCCTGTCCATTAATAGAAAAAAAGATGATAGGCATTTACGAGAATTATGATTAAACAAATCAATTGCACTTCAGAAATGATAAATACAGTTGCGAACTGATCTCCACACTCATATCACACCACAAGGTCTCTCCTAAGCAGTACAGATACTGAAATGCAACGTCAATATCATGACTCCAACACATCAACATGCAATTTTCCAAAAACTAGGGCACAAAAATTAGGGACTTGTGTTCTTATATACATCCCCGAGCAAAATAAAAGACTTGTGTCTGAATTCGAAATAATAAAACTGAAAACATAACAAAAGAAATCAATTGACACTTGGCATCATCAAGGGAAGATGATGGCCCAACATCAAATAGGTAGAAATTGAAGTACCCGAAATCTCCTAGTTCAGCTGCAAACAAGCTAAGTACCATAATCAGTTAAAGCTCGTAGCAACCATTGAAAGTTGTTGAAGAAAATAACAAAGATTTCAAGATGAAGAAACGTTTATATTTGGCTGCTCCATGAGTAAGGGGAACGACATTAAAACCTTAATGCTGGTGCCAATTTAAAAGGAGAGAAGTGGAGAGATAAAGGGATCACACTGCACATAAATCTATTCAAAGACAACCAAAGAAGTTTTCCAAGTCGCTCAAATATTCCAAGATCTAGTGACCTGTTAGTGACACAAAGATAGAAAAGATATTGCAAGTGATAGAAAAAACAAGTACCCCGCCTCATAATTAGGAGAATAAAGCTGATTTTTACATAAAACGAGAAATTTTGGAAAATCTGAGGAATATAATTTTTTATTATTGTTAACTTGATTCACTGCTGGCACCAAACAATTAGGATATAAAGATAACCTCACCATTGAACTATTTTAACCCGAAATCAAGAGTATTGGACAAGGTGGGGAAGGGAAAAAAAGGAGGGAGTTAAAGCATAATTTGCAAGGGAACATAATGTAAGAAAGAAAAGCAAAAGTACTTACATTCAAGACATCCGATTATATCCATGATCAATTCATCCCCGAATATTTTCTCAAAAATCTGGGGACTATTTAGTAAAACTGCACACAAAACACGCAAAGATTATCTTAGATGGAATCACTTGAACATGTAATAACATACTCTTGCAAAATGCCAAGCCGACTTACTGATTCCTTTAACTAATTTGAAAATCATGTGAAGACCATCAATATTTTCCAAATCTTCACAAATTCTAGACAAGTCCACCAGCTTTCGGAAGAAATCTTGCTGAATCACAATAAGCTTCACTTAATAGATGATCATATTGGAAAGACATTGGAAATAATACGACATCCTTGAAAGGGAAAAGACTACAAGAGAAACAAGAACTAAATACTTGAGAACACTAGATATCAAAGCCCCATGGATTCATTTTAAGCCACTAGATTAGTTCCTCAGCTGCCGGATACAATTTATTTCCCAATTCCAACCTAAACGATTTTCTTGATGTCAGAAACTCTACATTACGAGATGATTTTCTATCTTCCAAGGCGAGATACACAAACATACCCAGGCCTGCCTCAGATTTTTCCTTTTTCACCGATTTTGACCAGTTTTGGATGTCACCATTTATGATGAGTTGGAAAAACCCGTGCTTGTTAGTTTTATTGGATACCGGTTTTGGGTGGTTTCCAAAAACTAGTGTAGTGTAATTTTGACCGTTTCTCTCAACTTTTCTTTTAAAAAATATTTATTTCCAACCAGTATATTTTGTTCAAAACTAACTTGCAAAAAAATTACATTATGCCCTTATTTGAGCCCTATTTTGAGAGAAAAATGCATTTCTGAATAGTGATTTTAGAGAATGTGTAGTTAAAAATAAAGAAAAAATTTCAATTTACGTGTAATATTATTTTATTGTAGAATGTGTGGTTGAAAATGAGTTTTGAAAAAATGATTTTTTCGTAAAATGGGGCTCAAACAAGCACTATGATTAAAAAATCACTTATAAGTAAAAAAATTACTTATAAGATAAAAATCACTTTTGTGTAAAAATGTGTTATAAAATAAAAAATACTACTAATAAGACAAAAAATCACTTATAGCCCTTGTTTGTGTAAAAATCACTTTTGTGTAAAAATGTGTTTATAAAATAAAAATACTACTAATAAGACAAAAAATCACTTATAAAAAGTTGCTTATAAGTAAAAATTAACTTGTTTAAAAATTATTTAAATGTACAAAATTAACGTATAGCCCTTGTTTGTTTCTCATTATTTCCAAAACACATTTTTCTCTCTTATTTTCAACCACACATTTTTCAATAAAATATTATTATACGCAAATCCAAAATTTTTCCTTATATTTTAACCATACATTTTCCATCAAATCACTATTCCAAAATACATTTTTGGCTAAAAACGGGTATAATTGTTAATTTTACTTAGTAAAAATTAATAACTAAAAATTAAATATATAAAATTTACTTATAAAAATAACGTGTGAAAATATTTACTTATACATAGAAAATGACTTATAAGCAAAACATGGATATATATGTGATTTTATTATTTTAAAAACTTTTAGAACAAGTACATAATAAACTCCCAGACGTGGCCCTTGTTTGGTACCGATTAAAATTTAGATTTTAATTTAAATTAAAGCCAACAATTCATTTCAACCACATATT
>CAIGRN010093345.1:0-10106 GCA_903798345.1 Fraxinus anomala | reverse complement strand
AAATCCATTAGAATTCTTCTGGCTATTGCTTGTACTTTCGGATTCAAATTATATCAAATGGATGTCAAGAGTGCTTTCCTGAATGAAATCTTTCAGGAAGAAGCCTATGTTGAACAACCTAAGAGTTTGTTGATCCTAAATTTCCACATTATGTTTATAAGTTGAATAAAACTTTATATGGTCTTAAACAAGCTCTTACAGCTTGGTATGATAGACTTACTGCATATCTCATGGAACTTAGCTTTTCAAGAGGTGGTGCGGATAGAACCTTATTCATCAGACATATTGAAGAAACCATCACGATAGCTCAGATCTATGTCGATGACATAATCTTTGGTTCTCCTATTGTTTCTCTTGCTCATGATTTTGTTGAATGCATGAAGCAAGAATTTGAGATGAGTATGACTGGAGAATTAAATTACTTTTTAGGTATCCAAGTTAAACAAACAGATGATGAACTGTTCATATCTCAATCGAAGTATACAAAAAATCGTGTCAAGCGCTTTAGATTAGACAACAAAAAACACACTAAAACGCCCATGAGCACCAGTGTTAAGTTAGGTCATGATCCTACAGATAAGAGTGTTGATCAGACACTATACAAGAGTATGATAGGTAGTTTACTTTATCTCACTGCTATTAAACCTGGCATAACCTTTAGTGTAGAAATTTGTACGCATTTTCAGGCTGATATCAAGGAATCTCACCTGAGCTCCGTGTGACGTATAATTAGATATGTAAATGGAACCGTTCATTATAAGATCCTATACTCTCGGGACTCTACTCTTGATCTTGCTGGCTATTCCGATGTCGATTGGGCTAAAAATGTCGATGATAGAAAAATTGCTTATGGAGGCTTTTTTTATGTTGGTGCTAATCTTGTCGCTTGGATAAGTAAGAAACAAAATTCTATCACATTATCTACGATAGATGCTGAATATATTGTAGCAGGAAGTTGCTGGACTCAACTGCTTTGGATGAAGCAGATGTTGAGTGATTATGGTATTGAACAGGGTACTATGAGTGTATTTTGTGATAATACTAGTGCTATTAATATTTTCAAAAATCTCGTTCAACACACTCGAACCAAACATATTGATATATGACATCATTTAATTCGAGAGCTTGTAGAGATCTGCATTGTAGCCCTTGAGTACGTCTCTACAAAGAACCAATTAACTGACCTATTTACCAAATCATTAGATGGTATGAGATTTAAATCTCTTCGGACGGCTATTGGTGTTTGTGTACCTCATTGATTAGGTATTTTTTTATGCATGCTCATTTTTACCATTGTGTGACATTGATTTATGCATGCTTCATATTTTTTCTTATTTTTATATTTTGTGTGTATTGTCATTTTTTTTGTGTTTCGTGCATTCTGGTTTTAAATTAAACAAAAACAAAAAATTAAAAAATTAAAAAATACATATGTAGAAGTTGCTTTTATAGCTTAACATATGATGTACTTGAATTTGTTTGTTGTGATCAAGTATGGGGTTAATCGAGAAGCTGTAACATAATTTTCATTACTGGCTTAGGTTCTAGATGGAGTACTTAGTATAGGAGTCTTTATGTATTATCTGCACTGCACACACTATGATATTATTACTAGGACTCTACAATGTGTTTGAGATTTGGGATGTTAATCACATGTTAGTAAGGTAGCTTTGAACATAAATTGACCATATGTATTAAATCTAATCTCAAGTTTATCCTTGGTATTGAAAAATAATAGAATAATTAAAAAAAAAGCTCAATATCTTATGTTTTTCTTTAGGGCCTATTTGACTCAATCAATTAAACCTATAGGGTTTCTCATAACTTGGTGTCTATGATCAACTGACTTGGGTTAACCGGCCTGAAGCTAGCTACGTGGGTCATTTTAGTCACTTAATAAAGAAAAGTCTGCACTTCAGATGGGAAAAATAATAGTGAGCTTCGTTTTTTGAATGATATGAAATAAAACATTTTGCTCATATTCAGAGGGAGAAAAAAATAATTTCATTCATAATGAGCTTTACGTTATATGTTCTAATGTGTTTTAAATTGTTTTGACTTTCATAAGTAGGAGAATAAACTTATGGCAGTGATGTTTAGTGTCATTTCTCACAAATTTAAGGTCTGAAGTCATATTTTCAAAGGATTAGTTATACTTTACACATATGAGTCACTTATACAATTTATTCCATGATAACATGAACTAAGTATGTGGGAGATTTTAATGTTCATTACTTATCTTTGTGTATATTCACAATAGTATTTTTGAGTTATTCTGTGTTAATGCTAAAATAAAAAAATAAAAAAAAAAAGGTGCAAAGCATTTTTGTGATTTTTTTTATTATACGTTATCCATTGTCATTTTGTGACAAAAATGAGGAGTAGTATAATGTATTTGACTTGACTTGACTTGATGTATCTACAAATTTTGATTAAATGATAATTTCGCTATTGCTAGTTAAGTTTTTGATGTTTTGTAGTATCAATGCATCATTTTGGTATGTTGGGTTACATTGATATTACATCTTAATTTAGCTTATGATATGAAACTAAAAAGATGCATTATGAGTCATAATTATTTGATTTAACTGCTTGAATTACTTTTACACTTAGTACTGTTTCACATACATTTTACACTAGGTATTTGTGTTATCTATTTTAGGAAAGATGTTTTGATAAATGAAAAGCAGAATTCGATCAAAACAATTGTTAGTTGTGTCAGTCATTGAGTCTGTAATTCTATTTCACTACTATCTTGACTTTAGATTGTAGTTTTGTCACAGAATGCCAAAGGATGAGCTTGTTAGGTATTTGATATAATTGGCAAGTTTGTGAACAAAATGGACTAAAATTAATATGTTGTAAAATTTAAGGAGTAAGTTGCAAATAGTAGAAATTGATTTATTTTAGGTCTAGGGTTCGAGAATGGAAAAGAAGGAAAAAGGGCGTCAGAATTTCGCTAGATTATCGCCAAGATTTGACTCGAGCGTTAGAAACTGAAATTGTGTCCCATGCCTGTCGCTGGACTTCACTCTAGCGACACATTATTGCTCGCATGTCGCCCAACTTTAGCTCGAGCGACAAGGTAATCCGGAGAATTTCTAATTCATTTTTAAGACTTTTTATTCGGCCCATTCATTCTTTAACCTACATATAAATAACAGAAGGCCCCTGAACGAAAATTCGAAAGTTGATCATTGTGAAAAACAAATTCTCTTCATATTATCTTCATCAAATTAGCTTTCAACCTTCGTTCTATAATTGGTTATTGGCGGTGAAAACATCAAATCCATAATCCAAATACAAACTGTTACTTCCTACGTATCTGTCAGAGTTATGAAGATCAAAGGAAGGTGACTGGAGTTCCAGTTGTTGAAGAATGCGGAGTTCTTCATTGATATACAGGTAATAGACGAATTCACAAAGTTGGGAGTTGCTACAGGAGAGCGCAATCCAAGAGGGCTTTGAAAACTGCAGCTGGGAGTTGGAGCATGAGCAATAAATCCAAGAGGGCTGTGGGAATTGCAGTCAAGAGATCAGAAAGTACTAATGGTAGTCAAGTCTGGCGGATTGTAAGTTTTAATTTGTTTATAGTGGATTGGTGATTGGCAAAGTATTCGGAGTTTTACCCAGTGGGGTTTCTCCGTGATCATTTCTTGTGTTTTTTATTGCTTTCATATAACTACGGTATTTCAACATAGAAAATTGGATTGTTTGATTAATCATCTAGAGATGATTGATAGTGACTTGCTGCTAGTTAATTATTTAGTTTTTTTTTAATCCGCATAATCACCTATTCATCCCCCCTCTTTAGGTGTAGTTTAGGTCAAACTTCGTTATTTCAGCAATCCTAGGAAGGCTCGAGGGCATAAAGGATGTGATTGAACAAGTGAACAACCAGTTTAAGGATCCATTAAGATCTTACCATCCCTGTTAATAACACATGTTTATAATGATATTTATTAGATATTACTTTTCCTATCAAACGGCTGTAAAAAAAATTTCGAGTACTTCAAAAATTGGGTCTAAATAGTTTTAAAAATGGCCAAATTTACCCATCTCCACATTTCTCTTGTAAACATAGGAGTAGCTAGAAAATATAAGAAGCAAGACAACTATTGTATGATAACTCACACAGAGCTGTCTTAAGGTGAAATTGCTGAGCAGCAAAAATCTTTAAAATTTGTGTTTGATTGTCTTGCATGTCTATGTTTGCTTATCAATGTGTTTTTATTGTGCTTTGAGAATATGGGAAGGATTAACAAAAGGATGAGTAGATTTTGATTGGGAGGATGCACTGAACATATGTTAGTGAGGTATAAATGTGTGGAGAAAAGGGATTTATAGTAGTTTCGATTATGAGGAGAGCAAGTTTTTGTTCATTTACGTGATTCTATCTTTTAGGAAACCAAATTGAGCTTGACCCAAACACAGTTATGCAGTTCCTATGTGATACCAATTTGGTCGAACAGCATAATAATATTGGAAATATTTCAAAAATATGCATCAATTTATATGCACAACTCTGCGACTACTAGTTCATAATTTTGGGCTTGAAATATCTTTATACAAGAATGGAAGAGCTTCACTTTTCAGAGTTGTAGGTTGACATGAGGCTCTTTACATTCTGCTTTTTCATCTTATATTCATGCATATAATAATTCGACCACGAATACAAATTATAAAGAAATTTATTCTTACTTTTCGTAAATATTCTGTGGTGCTGGTAACTTCTTACTTTTATTATTCCTCATCTTAGGATACCTGTCAAATTTTCCCAATGCATTATTTTAAGCCTTCTTTTTTGTAGGATTTGACAATGTTTATCTGCGTTTCATTCCTAAATTTCTTTCTCTATATAAAACTGAACGCCTTGTTCAGGAGCTCACTAAATTTGAGATAGATATGCATAATATCATTATTAACCAAGTACTTTTTGACGAAAAAGGATTTTTTCCATATTTATCATGGGTTGCTTCTCTTTTTACAATTTTATTTTCTTCGCCAAACCTATTTACCGAATTTGTGTTGTTCTGCCAGCCATTGAATCAAAGCTGCTCGAAGCTAGAATGCACATGCAACAAAAGTACTTGGATAAGTTCTACATGTTATATGATGATTTTCGCATAACTAAGTTACTTTTGCTGCCCCAAGAGGTGTAAAGATTCTTTAACTGTACCTGATGTTAGGTTTTAAAGTTGTTGGCTGTTGTAAAAGAGTTTTTAAAAGTCAAAGTGTCGAGCAGTAATTTAGAAGTCCTAGGGTTCGAGTATGGAATAAAGGAATAAAAGTCATCGCATTTTCGTTAGCCTGTCACCTAGCTGATGTTTGAGTGGTACAAATAGAAGCTGCATTGCCCACAGTATATACCGAAAAAATCTAATTTGCATTTTTCAAAGTTTTCATCCTTTCCATACTACCCAAAACCTCTTCACTATATATATGGACGCCACCATTCGAAAAAAACACAGGTTGAACATTGGGAGAAACAAGGTTTTGCACCATCCCTATCATCTCACATCATTCCTAGAGTTCAATCATCATTTTGATTTGATCATTACTTTGAAAACATCATTCTCTCATAAACTAAACACCAAATCACTTGCTTCCACAACATCGTCAGTATTCTGAAGATCAAGGAAGGTGACTAGAGTTTTTTGTAGTTGGAGAACGAGGAGTTCTCATTAATTTACAAAAGATAGATGAATTCAGAAGACCGTGAGTTGCTGTAGGAGCACACAATTTTACCCAGTTACGGCATTTCTCCGTTATCATATTTTATGTTATTTCACTATTTTCTATATAAATGCGGCGTTCAAACGATAGGAAAATTGAATTGATTGACTAATTGTCTAGAAACAATTAAAAGTGACTTGTTGCTTATTAATTGTTAATTTTAATTTCGCATAAACACCTATTCACCCCCTCTCTAGGTGTTAGTGGGGTCGAACCTCATTATTTCAAGTGGTATCAGAGCTTTATTTCGATTATTGACCCATATTTAATCTAGATGAGTTAGTCTATTTTCGTGCCTTCATTTTTTGACAGAAGCAATTATGCATATTCGAATGTTAGAATGAAAGTATTCCTTAAGTCTCTAGATGAGCATATTTGGATTAGTGTGCAAAATGGTTGGACCACCCCTTTTTCTACTGTTTTAGGTATAGTTACCCCATTGACATTTCTCTTCGGGCCAAGGATGAACTAGCTGAGTGTAACTGGAATATTAAAGGGCTCTATGCCCTATTTATGGTTGTGTCTGCTGAAGAGTTTATAAGAGTGTCGAAGTGTGAAACTACAAAAGAAGTTTGGGATATTTTAGAGACCGCACACGAGGTAACCAAAATTGTTAAAAACTCCAAACTGCAGATGTTAACCTCTAGGTTTGAAGAAATTAGAATGAAGGATGATGAATCGTTAGATGAATTCTACGCGAAGCTGAATGACATAGTCAACTCTAGTTTCAATTTAGGTGAAAAAATCCCTTAAGTCCAAAATAGTTCAAAAAGTCCTTAGATCCTTACCTGAGAGGTTTAGACCGAAGATTACTGCTATTGAAGAGAGCGAGGACTTGAGGAACTTGTAGGATCTCTTTAAACCTATGAACTTATCATATCTCAACCAAAGAAGCTTAAATATATAGTCTTGAATACTGTTAGGAAATATGAGTGTGAGTCTACTGACACTGAGACCCTTAGGGATGATGAGATAGTTTATTTTGTAAAGAAATTCCAAAAGGTTTTCAGGAATAGAAGAAAACCTCAAGAGAGAAAGAAGGATGTCCCTAGTAAATTTCTGAAAGACAAGCGTGATAAGACTAATGATAGGAGTTCTAGTAAGAAATTTTAGTTTGTTAGGTGTCATGAGTGTCAGTGTTTCGGTCACTATAGAAATGAATGTCCTAGTTATAAGAAGAATTTAAATAAAGGAAATGGTAAGGCATTGGCAGTGTCACTGACTGATGATGAATCTGACTCAAGTGTTCATAGTGATACCTCTAGCAGTGAGGACAAAATGAACTTTATGGCATTTACATTTGTAGTAAAGAATGAATCTGACAAGGGTAGTGAGAAGGTGGAGAACACTAAGCATAGTGAGAATTTTGAGGAAGACTCTGAGGATAAGACAGGCATTCGTGAGGCATACCGACAGTTATTCGATGAGAGTCTTAAGATAAAGAAGGTCAATAAAGCTATATTGAAAAAGGTTAATGAACTTGAGATTGAGAAAGAGAAAAACTCATAGCTGACCTTCAAGATTCTACCAGAAATCTGAGTGAGTTGAGACTTGTCAATGAGAACCTAGAAGCTAAGGTTAAAACCTTAACAAGTGACCTAGAAAAATTCGAGACTCGTCTTTATTCATTCTTGAATGGTTCTCAGAAACTTCATAATCTCTTAGGGATGAACAAACCAGCTGGGAATAGGCAAGATCTAGGATATATTCAAGCTAATAACAACACCGTTGGTACATTTAAGACCATGTTTGTCCATGCCACCAATAAACTTAGAAATGTTGCTAATCCTGAACCCAAGGGCATGAGTATCTTAGGACCTAGGCCTACTAGATAATGTAGAACCAATTGACCTATAAATCAATATAAACCACCATGTAGTTTTGAACCTATGTTTATTCCTACTTGTCACAATTGTGGTGTACTAGGATATATAAGGCCTAGGTGTCATAAACTTGCAACTAGAAGTAGAAGTCAGGATATATCTAGCAAGGTTAACTTTCTCGCCAATCAGGTCAGTCACTTAACTGAGATGATGACACAGTTAACTAGGATTATGTCTACGTCTAAAAAGGTTTGGATTAAGAAAAGTGATCTTCCTAGGTCTAATGAACAATTGAATTGCTATGTTGCCTATGTTGCACTTAAAGCTCAAAATAACTCCATATTGTATATTGATAGTGCATGTTCTAGACATACGTGTAGTAATAAAGCCTTGTTCTCTACTCTTGATGATTGGAATGGCGGTATGGTTACCTTTGGAGACGGGGATACTGCACTTATCCTAGGTAAATGTACTATTAATATATCTGGATTACCTGCTATCTCAAATGTGCTTTATGTGAAAGGTTTAAAGTCTAACTTGTTAAGCATTAGTCAAATATGTGATGCTGATTTTGAGATTGGTTTTGTCCAGAAAAGGTATACTGTGTATGATTCCACTAGTAACGTTGTCTTCTAATGTGTAAGGACTTCTAACAATTGTTATGGAGTTCTTCCTAATTCCAACTATGTGTGTAGCAGTGCCAAAATTGACGTGACTGAACTGTGACATCAAAGACTTGGTCATGTGAACTATAAGAGCTTGTCTAAGGTGGCTAAGAGGGAACTTATTAATGGTTTACCTAAGTTTGAAAAAATTGAAACCACGATATCTGGACCATGCTAACAAGGTAAATAATTTAGAATAAATCATAAAAAAACTTCTAATATCTTGATAAACAAACCTCTAGAATTACTCCATATGGACTTAATGGGACCATCTAGGACAGAGAGTCTTGATGGTAAACGTTATATTTTGGTTGTGGTAGATGATTTCTCTCGGTATACATGGATTGAGTTGTTGAGAAAAAAAAATTGAGGTGTTCAACCTTGTCATATCCTTGTACAAGAGGTTTAGAAATGAGAAAGATTTCACCATACCTAGAATTTGTAGTGATCATGGGAAAGAGTTTGAAAACTCTAATCTTGAGAACTTCTGCATCGAGGAGGGAATCCAGCATGAGTTCTCTTTTCGCTGATTATTCTACAACAAAATGGAGATGTTGAGAGAAAAAATCGCGTGCTTCAAGAAATGACTAGAGTCATGCTTCATGGTAAGGGACTAGCTATGCATTAATAGGGTGAAGCCATCTACATTGCGTGTCACATAGTAAACAGGGTTTACCTTAGACCTAAAAGTGATAAGACATCGTATGAGATATGGAAAGGTAAAAGGCCTACTGCCAAATGTGTGTTTGGCAGCAAGTGTTATATTCTAAAAAATAGAGAGAATTTGGGCAAGTTTGACTCCAAAAGTGATGAGCGAATCTTTCTAGGATACTTTAGAAATAATCGAGTATATCGTGTATCCAATTCTTGTACACGTGTTGTGACGGAGTCCATCAATGTCGTGGTAGATGATGCGTGTAGTGAGGGGGAGATTGGGAAGATTTAGGTCACTCGAAAGTAGATCCCATCACGATAACTAAACTTAATGAAACTTCAATTCCCGATTCCCGACACGTTACCAAAGACCTAGATACTTCCACTAAGGAGTCATCACCTGATGATAAATCTAAACCTCCTAAGAAACCTTTATATAGAGTTAAGTCTAACCATCCTAAGATTATATTTGAGAGTGTATTTTATACACTTATTCGAGACATAAAATATAGATATTTGATAGTTCTTCTGACACAATATATACTAAATTATTGTATTTTATGTTATATAGGTAAAACTCAATGGTTGAACGAGGAATCGAAAAAAAGAAGCGAAAATTGGTGAAAAGAGGCAAAATCTAAAGTTGAGGACCAAATTACAAATTTAATAGTTGATTTGGACCATAAGATGATACTTCAAAGATTGCTAGGAGACAATTGGATGGAACTAGAACTCAAAAATGAATGGAATATGATCAAAATATTATCAAAATCAAAGTTCAATTACACAAGTTATATTCCAAATTTTTAGTTGAAGATTGAGACCCATTTTTGGCATAGTAAATGTCCTAATTGAGAAAATTGTATTCCTAAAACAATTTTATCCCCTTGAGTTATCTTTCTAATGCACTTTGAATTGATTCAATCAGATATTAGAAGATAAAGTTATGGTCAAAATACTAACTGATGTGCAGAGACAAAAAATTCGCGTGTGAAGATAACTTTCCTTATTCGATTGGAACTCTTTTAGAAGTCAATTTGGACGTGATTTTGAACCAACTTTCTATTCCTAAAAATAGATAATAGCAAAATACACATTGGGAAACCTCTCATATATATATTATACTCCAATATTCATCAATTATTATCATCAAATGAGGAAAATTGATAGTTTTTGTAAGAGAATTAAAGAAGATTTGCAAATATTTAATCAAGTGAAGATTCAAACC